>LUGG01000035.1:0-74889 GCA_001683735.1 Grifola frondosa | reverse complement strand
ATCCGCCTTTGCCCCAGCCTCAAGTTGGCCCTTTCGCTATGTCTTCCCAGCAATCACAACCAGAGGCTTCTGGTCCCGCATTTCCGCCTCAAATGCAGTCGCAACCTCAGTCACAATCAGGTGCTCCTCCTACGCCTCTGCCTCAGGCGCACATGAGCGGTTTTCGTATCTCTCCTCAGTTACAATCGGAGGTTTCTTGTCCTGTGCCTCCATCTCAGTCACAGTCGGGTTCTCCTATGCCACCTCACGTCCAAATAGGCACTCCTAATACCCTTCCTCAGTTGCAATTGGAGGCTTCTCATTCTGTACCTCCACCTCAGTCGCGAGCGGAGGATTCTCACGCTGAACCTTTGCCCCAATCTCCATCGGAGCTTTCTTACCCCAGGCACCTTCAGTTACGATCAGAGCTCCCTCCATATATACACCCGCCCCAGCCACAACTCGAGACATCTCCTGAGCCACCTCCATTATTCATCCGATTGGATGCCCCTCCTGCTACACATTTTCTCGATGTTCCTTCTGGGGTCCCTGTTCCACAGCGTCGATTTTCAACAGAAGCCTCCGCGCTGCATGCGGCAGTCAACGATCGGCCCGTAGGTTTGGCCAGTCGTAATGGACATATTTTAGACTCAACTGTTACGCCTTCAGGAGCTGCCGCAACGATCTTCCGTATCTACAACATCCCCTGAACAGCATCGGAGCGTCAACAATCATAGCAGTGACTATCGATCTCAAGCAGTGAGTAGCTATGTTTGTATTAGCTCGGCATTCAGAATCTGTGTTTCTAATTAATCGTCACACCCATGGCCTCACTTCCCCACATAGCCAAGTGCTCAATGGCGCGATCCTCATGTGGCTCAACCACAAGCTATGCCGGCGCATTCCCAATTTCCCCGGTTATTCCAGCCACAACAGCATCATGACCCACACGGTCGTCCTCCACAGGCAAGCCTTAGCAATTTACTCTGGTACGACTACTGAATGAATAGGGCCCATTTAGTTGCATGTATCGGCTGCTGTTCAGCCTGTTCCCAACCCCACCACGTGGGGCAATTCTCTCTCAATTCCTCGACCAGTCCAACAGCAATGGCAACCCGATCACACTCACTACGATGCATGCCAAGCACAGCAACAATCTAATATGGGAAGCGGCGGCATCTTTCAGGCACAACAACCACCATTCACCATGCCACGGCTCGGTCCTCATCCAAGCCAGCCGCATGTTCCGAACTCGCAGTTTTCCTATACTGCTCATGAGCCTGCAACTTCATATACATTCCCCGCGCCGCAGCCAAGCCAGCAGCATATCCCAAACTCGCAGTTTTCCTATACTGCTCGTGCGCCTGCAGCTTCGTATGCTGCTCACGCGCCTGCAGATTCGTACCCGCCTGCAGCTTCGTACGCTGCTCGTGCGCCTGCAGCTTCGTACGTGCCTGCAGCTTCATACGCGCCTGCAACCTCTCGGGTAGATGACGTTGTATGTGGACCACTGGACTTAGTTTCCTCATCTGACTTAATTTTTGTTCAGAATATGGATTTCGAAGATGAGTCAACGCATGGTGCTCACACTGTTTCCGAATTGCACCGGCCGCATAACCTCGGGGCTGCTCCCGTAGACAAGGTCAAGATGACTACAGTATGTTGATTTATTGAAACTCAATGATTACAGAATTCCACCAGCGGAGGGCACCTGGGGACACAGTTTGCAATGCTACTTTTAGGCAAGTTTCAAGACATGAATGATCTCCTTCAACGCCAGGAGGAGAACAATGGGCACTTCTGGTAGGTGCTGTACATCGACATTGCATATATGTTGACTTCCATGGCTGTTGCAGGGATGCTGTAACGGAAGAGATGCGCGACATTCAGATAAAAATGTCTGAACTTCAAGTCCGGGCTACACCTCATAAAGGCCGCAGTAAAGCGTCATCAGGCTCACGGCATACGGCTGTTGGCGGCGACGTTAGGAAAGAAGAAGACGACGATCTGGCCTGTGTACAAAAATTGCTCTGCGCCAGCCCAGAAGACGTCATTTCCACGCACGTGAACAAGCTGATCCCGCTGAAAGAATCCATCTTGTCCGCCTACAGGTGAGGGTTGGGAATCTCCTCACTTTCAGTTGCTATTGAGTATTCACCCATTGCGGATGCTTCCAACAGGAATATGTACGCAAACACCTTGAACATTTACTTCGGTTCAAGACATGGGATGAAATGGTCAAGAGAAATCCTCCTCTCACCGAGCAAGAGATTGCCACATATGAGGCTGGAGATGACGAGGTTGCGTGTACTCCTGACAAGTTCCGCGTCGACTTCGAGCACCCGTGGAAGAGGTTCCCGTTCAATCGAGAAGCCCGTCATGTCTTTGTGCAAAGCTTCGTACTTGCTTTGAAAAGCGGCATATATTCTCCTTCACAATTGCTCCCTCACTTACTCACAGAGGACCACATCGGTGCGGTGCTTGATAGCCATATGGAGTACTGCAGGGTAGTTTACCGCAAGACCTGCAAGCCTCCTTCCAAGGATGCCGCTGACGCAGAGAAACGCAGACGAGCTGCGAACACTCGCAAGGCGACGGTAAGTAGCTGTTTTTGCAGCCTTATATAACATGGCTCACTGGTTACTTCAGCTGCTGGAGGCACGGATAGATACAATTCTCAAGCGCAACTTGGCGCATCATGAATCGCTCATCCGGCGGCTGACGGCCGCACATATGAGTGGTGATGAGACCGACGAACCCGGCAGAAAACATCCACCCGTTTTCCGTATTGTCGATGTGCGGTGGCAAAGCACCGAATTCAAGATGTTCGTGAGGACGCTGGATGCAATGTATCGGGAGGATTGGAAACATCCCTACGGCAAACGGGCAACCGGAGGAAATCCTCCAAGAACTCGAGTGGAACGGGCGAATGGCAGAGTTGAGGATGGAATTGCGCCCGAAGGATTATGGCGTAACTGTTACGATTCTACATGGCTGGCAGGACTTAGAGCGCATTCGCGCAGAGCACTCCGGATTGTCGATTCTGACTATGACTTCACAATTCCTTGTGGCGATGATAAAATGGTTGATTTGTTATAGACAATGCAATTAATATGTTCAACCATGTCCATGGTCAGTCTACTTCACAGCCTTCTGAGACTTTGGCCAGCGCGGGGCGCTCGTCGGCATGCACCTATCATTGCCTTCCTCCGCGTGCTCAAATAAGGACGTCATGGTTTTTACAGGCGAGGCCGCTTATGAATCCTATCCGCCGCCATCCGTCAAGTGCTTTATGTTCCATCCAGTGGAGAACGGTGTGCTCGCCTTGTGCTTGTTCGAATGCGTACCCGGAGCCCCCCGCGCTGGGAGCATCCAGCGTAAAGATGAGCGGCACCTCTCGGTGCCCAATTGGTGAGTATATTCTGGAAATTATATAACCACACTGACAGCACGCGCATGCGTGCATCCAACGTAGCGAAGGCTGACGCCGCGCGTCGCGACTTGGAGAATAGTTATAGCGTCGCCACGCGGCATCGGTGCGCTATAAGGCTTAGGCTCGTCTCTCGTTCACCAGCTTTCGTCGGTTTTATGTCTCCACCAGCCTCTATTCAACGCAATCGTGCACTATACAGTCCGCCTGCATTGCGGATATTCACTCAGACACAATCTCCACAGCCACACCGCGAGGAGATTGCGGTGGAGCGCTTCAGGCAGCGGCTTGATGTCCGAAAAGACAACAACGAGCAACTGCATTCAAGCCAAAGCTTGCATCGGCACTTCTGTCTTTCAAAAGATGACCGTCGGTTTGCATATGAAGAGGCGATGGCTGATATTGAGGATGCGGTACGCCAGCAACCTCGAGGCTGTCTTTTAAGGAGCTTAAACTTTTTTTCCACTCTTAGGCAACAGGAGCAGCTAGAGCAGCTGACACATTGTTCATCGGGTTCGGTATTAGGCCTGAGTGGTCTCCTTCAGTGCCATTAGATCCAAGTAAAATCGATATCAAGCTCATCACGACCCGCCAGTTCAAACAGTCCGCCGCATTCGAAGCCGTTGCTGAACGAATCCGTCGCATTGTCCAAGAAGAATTAGCTATTCCTCATATCCTTGAATACCGTCATAAGCTCGACCAAGTCACTCCTGGATCCGGATATGCAATTAGCCCGGGGACGGGTCGCATCACTGTCCAAAACCCTGTCCAACTTGCATCTCGTACACCAGCCCCTAGACCCCCTAGTTGCGCACAGACAGAATCCTCGGCATCGATTAGGCAACCAAATGCTAGTTGTGGTTGGTCTTGCATCTGTCTCGGTGTTATCCTATTGATATGTACTGCGGCAGCGCCAGTCCCTCCTCAGCAAGGCGTTCGCAATATGGTATCAAGACCCACATCTCAAGGTTCCTGTCTCATTCGCCCTCTGAACACTGCTAGCTCGGCTACAAGCTCTACTCCGCAGCGCCGAATCGTCACGGTCTCAGATGATGAATCGGATTCCGACGAAGCGCGAGGTGCACATTTTAGTCATCTAGAAGTTTGTTGCTCACCCTGTATGAGATGTTTCAGCCCCTGAAGCGACAAGTGTAAATTCTTCTCATGTAGAGCGGCTCGCTCATGCACTCGCGACATCAGCTCTGGAATCTGCACCATCGACCCAACCCCCTCCCTATACCGACATCCAGTACACCTATTACACTGTCCCAACTGTTCGGGCTTTTGGCTTCAGCACTGCGGTCTGCGAGTTTCTTACTACGCTCCGAGTCAGCACCCGGCAATGTGCTCGAATCGATACGACATTGGATTATCATGTTGACGATTGGGTACTAGGCTTCCAACGGTCGGGCCTTGATACAGACGCAGCGGTACATCTTCGTGATCTCATTTTTCAGGAGTTGCCGATGGATATGCGGCTGATCATGGGGGCGGCTGCAGGAGGAAGCCGGTAGGGTAGTCAGATGTAGAGCCATCAGTCGTCAAACATCAATTCCGAGATTCTCATCATAGATTGCAAACCGACATTATCGTCGGAGCGTATTCTTATGACTAGACGAGATACATACAAATGCACTTCCATTCTACCAGCTTCGCTCCATCGGAACTCTGACTTGCGCAGTGTGTCTCCCACATTCCAACCCGCCGTCAGCATCAGCATTCTCCTCCCGTTTGAGAAATACGTCAGGGTCCACGCCATCTTCTGCGCCACCGGATTCCTCAATATGGACCAAAGATGGCTCCATCAAGTCGGGGAATCTTGTATGGGAGGCCGCGACCTGGTATCCATCTCGTAGTCGAAGTCGAAGATATTCGCAAAGTTGAGACCGACCTTGGGAGTCTGGACGAAGAGCTTCACAAGTTCGGTGCGGGAGCGGGTGCTTAAAGTGCATTTGAGGGCTGCTTGGCGGTCTCTGGCGAACCAACGAGCTGAAAGAGCGGAGCGAAGAGAACCTTCCCTCCCTCCAGAGGCGTCTTCAGCCTTAAACCTAGTCGCGAAATAGCTCAGCATGCTCAAAGACCGAAATGGCATCCCGATTACCTTTCCACACCGCCGCCGGATGTTCTAGCATGCTCGTCTTCTTCTCAAGCTCCGCATGCAGCGCCTCCTTCTCGGCTTCCAGTTCCACCGTATACTGCTACGCCCACTCCATGCACTCCTTGCGCTCCTCGACCGCCTTTCCCACCCCCTCCCGTGCCTTCTGCTCCCACACCGCCTACATCATCGCTACTTCCGCCTCTGCTTCCGCACCGCCTCCATGATCACTCATCGTTGCGCCATCGAGACAGTGACATCCGCCTGCTGCTTCAGCAAGTTACTCGTCCTGCGCGCGACGGCCGTGCGCACCCGCTGCTGCAGCGTAGCCTTTGCTCCAGATATCACAGCGCGCAACGACGCGACGTTCTCGTCCCTTTCCGCAAACACTGTCGTCGGCCTGAGTGATAGCAGCGTGAGCGGGGAGAGGAAGAGATAAGAGAAGCTACCAATGTCTTCTGGATCTGATACACATTAATTGCCAGCCTGAGGCGCTTGTGTCGAAGCCGTTGGCTCGCTGATGGTCATATTGCGGGCTACGGATCACAGTGAGCATAGCCAATGATATGACGAGATCCACTCACGTTGAGGTTGAAGACTTTATGGTGGCCATTAGCGCGGAACTGTAGTCCTTTTGCTATAGCGATATCCGTCTATTTCTAGGCGTCGTCCGTACGTCTTGGCTTGTGGAATGGAGGCTTCATAATGCAGAGCTCGCAGATGAGACAATCCTGGGACCAGATATCGGACTCTGGAGTCATATGCCTTCATTTGCACGAGCGAGGGCGACATGTAGTAGGCAGTAAGGTGACGGAAGTGTCGTAAGTGTGTTACTTGTGCCGACATAGGTATTGGGGAAGGCAATCGCTGCCATAGGAGACCGACCACAGTGATTCCACAAGCACTTCCGGTCTGAGGAACGTCTGGCTGCCCGAGAGAGGTGGTCCGCTGGCGCCCGTCGCTAACTTGGGCGCGGGACGCGGGGCTATGGAGAGCGCCCGTCGAGCGGCGCTACAGAGCGCTTATCGATGCGAGACGCGGACTGACGCGGAGCGGCTACAGTGCATTCGGAGAGGTGCAACATCAAATATTCAAGTTCAAGAAAACATATGAGGGCAGGCTGATGATTACTACATACTTGGAGTGCGACTAAGTACATTTCTGGTCCACCTCTTCTGTCCAGCAACATCTCTCCTCAACTTCTCAGCCGAAGAACAAAATATAGATAAATAAGGCTAAAATACCATATCTCCATAACGGCGGCATGGGCAGAGTTGTAGATGGAGATCCCGGGTTAGGCGCATTAGGCGCAATAGGCGTATTAGGCGTATTAGACACATTTTGAATGCTGGGAGTAGATGGAGATTCCGGATTAGGGACATTCTGAACACTGGGAGCAAACAGCTTGATGGTGATCAGCTTCCTTGCATGAAATGTAACGGAGGTAGTATGCCTTAGATTTTGCCATAGAAATCTTGTGGAGGAGGCTGGATGGACCTGTGATCTGCCAGGCTTCATGAATACGAGCTTGCCACAAAAGCCAGCTATGTCTGCACGCATCCCGCATTGTGACTCGGCTTTGGGGATTAGTCTTGAGGAGGCCACGGACAAACATTTCACCAGTCTTGCTCACGCCGGAATCAAGCAGGATGTCCCACCGGACCTGCCGGTCGAGAAACCAACCCCTGATATCGTTTGCTTCCTTGCTAACATCAAAAGGCTCATCACCAGTTATCCTAATTAATGGTAAGCGACAGTCTTTTGGCCGCGGACCATATGACTCACATAGCAAATACGATAACTCCCACACTCCAGCTATCCACTACGAGATCGTATCCAGGTTGCTTGCCTTGCTGTATCACCTCTGGTGCAAGATACCATGGCATTCCGCACATAGTCTACAATATCTGTCATCAGAGAATATAGATTTCAAACAATAAACGAAGACATACACGAAACATGGTTGCACTATCGATAACGTTGGAGAGTCCGAAATCTGCAATTTTTACCACTGGCGGTTCATCCTTCGTCAGCAAGATGTTCTCAGGCTTAACATCCCGGTGAGCAATGCCTAGATCATGGACATACTGTAATTAAAAGGCACGTCAGATGGCATAATAGTACAATATCAGAAACCATTCACGGCAAGACCACTGCAGATTTCGTAAGTGAAATGTTGCGCCTCGGGTTCTTCTGAGCTAGGCATCAGCAGATCGTAGAAGAGACAGCATAAAATTACATACCAAGTCTGCCACGTGCATGCAGATAGTGCGAAAGATCACCTCCCTCCACAAACTCTAGGATAAGATCTATGTATAATGTGCATTAGAAGGAGCCGAAGAGCCGTGCTGCAGGCGCCGGAGAAGTGAGAGCGGAACGCACAAATCTTATGAATCTCGTAGAAAGTTTCCTTGAGGTCGCATATATTGCGATGCTTCAGCTGCTTCATGATTGCAATCTCTCGCACCTGAACACTTTTACCGATTGTCGACTCCTTGCCTCCCACCATCATCGTCAGCCCTTCCGCAAGCTTGTTAGATTGTATCACCTTCACCGCATACCAACAGCGCTCGGTGCGATGACGCGCCTTCATCACGACTCCGTATGCACCCCTCCCAATCTCATCTTTCAACTCATAATTCCTATCAACTTCGCCGAGCCGCTGAGTAGCTCCCAAGTGTCGGAAAACGAAGCCTGTTGCAACAACTAATTAAGTATAGAAGAAACAAGCGAAAAAGGAGTAGACGCACAATAGCTACTAGAATCTTTAGTTCCAAATGAAATCTCGTTACCGTCGCGCACCGGTAACGTATTACCACGGCCGATTAATCGTCCGTTGATCTGCGATGAAGCTTCAGAGTCATGATCGTGAGCAATGAATCAAAATCGAACGTACAAAGGTGCCATGCCGGGACAAATCATAGACGCTGATCACAGCATCGACGGAAGTTGATCCATCCCAGGAGATCTCGCAATGACGGTTGCCTACACGAGAAAATTAGCAAAAGCATGGAAAAGAAATCTGCGAAGCCTCACTGAGCTTTCCCCCGGGTATCCTGAAGTCGTTCTTTGGATGACGGCCAATGGCATACGTGTTCCGACCTATACCACAGTAGATGTGTTGACTGGTGGAGCCTTCGACAGCGAGAAGAACACCCCAGCAGCCAGCTGGCGGCGGTAACAGATCCTTTCGGGTGCTTTGGGCGTAGAAACTACCTAGAATTCTGGCCGCACTCATCTTGTTGACTGGCAACGCTGAGGCAGGGGTGGATTTGCAGTGCGGTCGGGTGCCCGAAGAACCGCATCCGATTAATACGCAGGTGAGGATAAATATATATGGCTCTTTCAGTCTTGATAGAGCTGGCCATGGGGCCCTGCGTGCCTATGCACTTAGTTAGCCCACACGATGCAGGATACACGACATACTGAAAGGTATATCCACTCCGGTTCGCGCCGAGATCTAAAGGAGCCTTCTTGGTGTTGCGCTGTTTCGCGCTGGGAGGCCATCGGAAGCGCCCGCGGCAGAAACACATCCCAACCTTTTGGACATCTCCATAAGTGTTGGTCAGTTCCTTTGCGAAGATCCACGGTGAGTAGTCCATCTGAATAAGGTCAAGGTGCGTACATTCCGACGCCCCCAGAGGGAACGGATTAACCTAGGACGAATGTTGGCATGTCTCACTTTTGCCGACAGTGCCGTTGTCACGGTGTCACTCTGCTAGAGGAAGTCGCCTTTCTGGCTGGGGTCTTCATTTATCGTTTATTTCACTGGCCGTTGCGTCCTAACGTTAAGCGAGGCCAAGCATTCAACAAACTGAAGCATTATACAACATGGGCCAGCAGGGTAAACAGTCTCCATTTGATCCATCAAGATTTGTTTTCGAAGAGACATCTATGCGCGCACGCAGTGAGTTTGTCCTTATGTTTGTTTCCCTCGTTAGCTCTTGACTGTACTTGCAGACGCCAGGAATGTCCGTTTCGCATCGAGCAATATATCATCATTTTCCGATGCTGACGCAACTACGACGAACTTTTCCAAGCGTGCCTCTGCGTACATTTGGGTCGTTGCGGCCATTATATTTTTTGCATCTGCAGTCCTCCTCATCCCTACTGTTGGTGACCTCATTACACGGTACACTCCCAAACGCACCTTGCCATTCCGTGCAGTCCCTGGACCAGAGCAACTCGTGGACCTTCTTCAATTAATATGTCCTTCTCCGCCGTCTTCTCCTCCCTCTCCACCTCCTTCTTGTTCTCTCTCTTCAACTCCAACTCATTCTCCTTCTCCGCCTCAATTTCCACCTCCATCTTCACTTCAACCTCCGTCTTCATCACTACCCCCTCGATTCTTCTAACTTGAGCGAACTTATCAATCAGATGATTACCCGGGCGTTGAGAGGCGCCGTTGGCCAGCGGGACTTTGCGCTCAGTGCTGATGGGGGCAAGATTTTCACGGCTCTCACGTCGTCTTCTGGTCGAGGCATTTTCAAAACTGACGCCACTGAAGCGAAGTTGTGATCACGACGACTTTCACGTCGGCAGTTGTTGGAGATTGCAAGCCACATCGGGCCAAATTGGCATCGTCGTTCCAGAGATCATCCATCCTTCCCATGTCACCATCGACCATATCCCGAAGGAGTTTGCTGCTGATATTGGGCAAGCTCCTCGTAAAATGATCCTCTGGGGCATGATTGATGGTCACGCCAACTTGGACCGCTACCAAAGCCTTGACGAAGTAACCCTCAGACGTTCGCAGCTGCCAATCTCTCAAGGATACATATTCACGCCCCTCGCTGATTTCGAATACGACGTTGACGCGGCTTTCCATATTCAAACATTCCCAGTTGATCAGCATATCGTAGACTCGCGAATCGACTATGGCGTGTTCGTATTGGAGATTTTGAGCAATTGGGGCAGTCAGTCGACATGTCTATATAGGGTACGGATTCACGGCACAAGGGCCGATACTTGAATCACATCTTTGGCTTGTTTGCCTTGTCATGTCGTTGTCGCTTCGTATACGCCGTACTGCACCGTAGAACTGATTAATATTCGGTTTTCGTTTGTCTCGATATCAATGCCTCATGGCAAATAACTATCCTCATGCTGCAAATTCGCACTATCACGCTGGAGCTTCGAACTGCGTTGCACCGGTTCGCCTCTGTCAAATTGCCTCGAGTCATTCTTGTAGGATAATTCAAACGAGTCAGCAAACATGCATTCCGGACGCCGCACACCCGGCCGCACCCAGTGAACATTCCAACAACGCGCTGCCCGTGATGGACACACTCCCTCCCTTCCCGCGCCCCGTTCTTCGTATTCACTGCCACCCGTGCGACACGAACGCTCAGATCCTTCAACTACTACTCTTCCGTTTAATCTATGATTTTTCAAATCCGTACATTGGGATTGGGAGTTATTGTAGTAGTATAATGAGTATCGGTGGTATCGCGATGGGATAGGATAGGTTCTAGAAGCAGAACAGAATGTGTTATATGTTAAACTCGGTATGAAAGAGGGAGGACCACGCACGCATATGTGAGGAGTGATCAATAGGGTAAAAAACGACCGCGATTTTAGGCCTTCATGCTGCTCGCGTACGCCTACGAGCCATCTGCGGATGCGTCCCAGCGCGGTCTTCACCGCCTGCCTGATCGTCTTCTGCCGCTGCTTCTTCAACAGGCTGCTCCTCGCGGATGGCGAATTTAAGCGGTGGATCTCTGTCTGCGCGTCCTTGATCTTGAATACAAGAGGAGCGGTCACGATGTGCCGAACAGCACATCCGCAAGCCCCAAGTCGTTGATCTTCGGTATCCCCGTCTTCCCGCGGAAGTAGCGCGCAGCGTCGCGCATGTCCGCCTGGGTCTGTTTGAGTGTGAGCGCAAGCTTGTTGTGCTGCTCGTCCCTGTATGGCGGTGGTGTGTTCGCAAATTGTCCGTAAATAAGACGGCAGAAAGCGCACTGGATGTATTCTGGCCGCTGAACTTCATGAAGTCGCGCGCTCTAACATTGATGAAGTTCGGGAACACGTTTCGATCTATGCCGGAGCGGAGCGGCGCAACGGTCAACACGACAAGCAGGGACTGGGAAATGCACCTGGCTGATGATACTCCGCAGGACCTGCTTCCTTACATCCACCTACAGCTGCATGCGCTGCACGGGGTGCTTTATGATGCTCAGGCCGAGCCCCATGCCCTGGCGTTCGCTGTGAGCGAGGTATCCACCTCCCGAACAGCTCGAAGAGCGCGCGGCGGAAGCTCTGTGGGATCCCACACCGCGTCGCTCACTTTGATCATGAGCTGATCGGCCGCGCTCATAGAGACAGAGACTATGCGAGAACGGTGTCTGTAACGAGATTAGGGAAATGCGGTGAAGGGAGATGGGAACTAAATATCGCGCACCTTGTCGCTGGGCGTATTCCGCCTCACTTAACTCGAACTTCTCCACTTGCGAGGTATCGGTGAGTTGCCAGGTAAATGACGTAGATGGATTGGTGTCTGCGATCTGTCAAACATCGTTCCACCTTGCATCGCGCTTAAGTCCCACAATTCAGCATATCTTTAAGACTTGCCAGTCTCTGACCCCGTAGAAACCCAGTGGCCTGCATCATCCTCCAGCACACACAAAGGCATGACAGCGTGACGAGTAACTCGAGATACTGCCACGGTCAGCCCCCCCCCTTTTATCATCCTCAGGCTCATCACAGTCGAGATCGTGCTCGTCGCCGTCGTCGTCAATACTCCGTGACAGCTGCCTGGTCGTCGTGTTCTGATGTTTCCAGTCTCGTGTACCCCGCTTCCAGGTCATGGGGTCTTGTTCGAAAAGACGAGCACATTTTTGATAGCAGTGCGTAGTGCCAGGTCATGACTCTGCTGGGGAACTTTGACGCATATGGGCTCGAGAGGGCAGCGAAAGTGAAAACGATGGCCGCCGCGGCGGAGAGGATGGTGAGTGGAATGTCAAAGCCTATGGTGACGTCTAGATGGCAAGCAAGCATGCCAACTGCTCGAACACCGTAAGCAAAATTAAATTCAATGAAAAAATAAGCGAGGAAGCCGCGACGCGATGAACCGAAATGCATGGACTATATCGCAAAAACCGAAGACGATGTTGGCAAAGAATGCCCAGACCCACTTGAGGAGAGTGGTCCGGTTATATCTTGCGTGAATCATGATCTGTGTGCTGGTATATGTGCCAAGCCAAGAGATGAGGCAGGACAGAAGGATGAGTTAGAGGGGAGTCAGCAGGAGGCAGAGGACGACGAGAGAACGGACCTCTGGAGCCCATACGGGGATGAGCTCACGCTCCTGCACATCCATGCTGGCGATAAGCACCGTAGAAAGGAATGGAGGAAGCGACGTGTCCACTGCGGAAGACAGCGATCCGTCATTGCCTGGAGCATCAAAGGACTTAGTCGCTCCGCGTTGCGCGTCGACAGGCGCTCTACGTAGCGCCGTCCGACGACCTCGGCAATGTGCGCCAGACGTTGGACTCACGGCCGCAATCGACATGTTGCGCAACATTTATATCATTTCTCATTCAACAATTATAAAGCGGACACGGTGGGCCAGAACCCCATAAATAGGAGGTAATGCCATGTCTCGACGAGGTAGACTATTGATGGCGCCACGTGTGCAATACAATGTTATCATTTCGCTACGTTTTACAACAGGTGAGTAAGATAGCACTATGAAATATTATACACGTCTCCTTACGGTGCAGAAGGATTGACCATGTCATGATATAAGTATTGGATAAATTCAGATGAAACTGTCGTACCTATCCCGAGTCCCACTCACCGGTGATGCTCGCTCGATGGATTGTCGCTTTTATAATTTTTAATGCTGTTGATAAAGTACATTCGGCAGGATCTGCATAAAATCTCATTCGTGAGCGCGACTTGAGGCTCATGAATGAATTTTCCGAAACGGTTTAATCACCACGGGTTAGGAATCAGCATTATCGATCGATTCGACTTTTGACTCTTCACTCCCACCACAGTGCAAGTGCCGCTCAGACGGGGGGAGCGTTCGACATGGTCGAATCGGAAGATACCAAGAGCTTAGCGGTGAGTGATGTCGCCATCGAGCTAGTGTCCGAGTCGTTGATTTTCCGGCAGTCTCTGCTTACCGATACTGTCCTCCACATATTTCTCATCACCGAGGTCCTGTTTTCATTTCTCACCCCTGCGTCTCTTCTTCGGATGGCGAGGACCTGTCGCACGGCAAAATATGTCATAGACATATATATCCGAAAGACATTCAATATCAATTCTCACCTGTTACGGTTCTTCGCCGAGCCCCTCGCTTTTCGCTCCTTACAAGCACGGACGGGCACCGTGATATCGGGGTCTAGCGCACTCCAATTTTTTGATAGATCGTTCTATAGGTCATCGGACCTGGATCTCTACGTGCACATAAGCATCGCCGCAAGGTCGGACGCTGGCTCATCAGCGTAGGGTACAAATTTCGGCCTTCTTTTTGGCAGGAGCCGACTTCGAAACCGCTGTGATCAATTCAATGTCACGGAGGCCGGGGGTATTTACAGCATGCCTGGAATAGCCGCAGTCCTCACGTTCACCCGACTCGTCCACGCGGACTCAGAATTGAAGGTCCAAGTGATTGTGGCCACAAATGCACCCATGGAAGTTGTCTTAGGCTTTCATTCCAGTATGTTCTGCCCTCCTGTCTCAATTCATATTATTGATGCTGTCTCCAGCTTGCGTGATGAACGTAATAAGCTACGAAAAGGCGTATTGTCTGTTCCCAAAAGCTACCCTGGAGCAACGTCGCTCGCTCCTCAGCTCCTCTTGCCGTGGTCGCTCTTTGCGGCGTGCGGAAGGCCTTATCAAGTACACTTCGCGCGGGTTCACGATGTTCACCCACTCACTGCCTGTGAGATTGCTGCTGCACATCCGTCCTTCCGACTCGGCTGGCGCTGGATTGATGACGACGTCAGTCAGGTGGGTTCTTCCCTGGATATGACGGGCGTCACACCTCCCCCTCCTACGAAATCTAGCTCTCTCTCCCCTGTCGCATGGACCCTATTGCCGTGTGCAACTGGAGGTTAAATTACACATGCGCCAAAGGTGCAGTGATGGAGTTTAGCATCGCAAAAACAAATGTTCTACGATATCGCTATGTCGTCGCGGATAGCAACCTGATAGACCATCTGACGCGTGTGCTGTCTGCAAAGACACGGGAGGAGCTGGTGAAGAAGCTATCAGATCTTGAAGACTGGACATAGTAAGTTCGCGTTTATTGTTACTTTTCGCTATGCTAATTTACATGGTCTTGTCTAGCTACGACGAAGAGCTGCCAAATGTTTGCCGCGCTTTCTTCCGAGAGATGGCACAGCGGCAGGTGGTCTGTCTCAAATTGTGAGATTGGAGGTCGGGATCACTGAATCTGGTACCACTACAGGTGTCTCCGTTTACGTAGATTACTTGTATTTCCTTCCCGCAATATAACAAGGCGGTGCGCGAGCATGCTTACTTATCCGTTCGCCCGTCGTGACTTTGCTCTGAATAGTAAGTACGGACTGGTTGCGATGACAAGTGGCCGAACAGGACCGGCCGCCGCCTATCGGTAACACCTCCAACATTGTGTGGCACATCTGGGCCGTGGTACGCCGATGCCCCTTCCCTCACTAGCAGCTCACTTTACAAAAATAGCTCCTCCCGCTGCTATACCTTGGCAGACTGGCTACTGCCTCGTCAGACCCGACAGGAACAGCTGGTGAAGGTGTTCATGGACAAGGATGGGATGCAGATGGCGCGGTGCGGCGCGAGCCACGCTGCTCTGGCAGGTCTCAGAGCCTTTGGTTGCTCTTCTGGCGGCGCGCTCGCACTCATGGGTTCTTGATGCCCGAGTTCTGGAAGAACGTCGTGCCGTCTGCGCGTATCATATGCTCGGCGGCGAATAATGGGAGAGGAGAGGTGCGAAAGGCGATTTTGTTATCGTTAACTTGAAGTAGTCGAGTTGGAGTGTTCGCCGAGGGCGAGCTCCTCCTGGAGGGAGGCCCGGATTTCATTGATCTGGAGGAGGCGAAGTGAGGCAGGAGAGAGATTTATCCCTTTTAATAAGCCAACGGGGAGACTGTAGAGAACGTTAGTTATAGTAGTAAAATCAAATGGTGACGGCTGACCTCGGGGAGGTAAAACATGCCGATGACAAGGATGAAGGCCCAGATGAAGTGGATGATGATGGGTATTCTCCAGGTAGAGTGATTAGCACGGTCCTTGGTAGCGTTGATGACGGAGGCGAAGAGGAGACCAATGGTGATGGCCCACTGAAAACCGGTGCCGCGAATCCACTTCGGGGAGGATTCAGATTGGGGATAAGGGTGGAGACGAGGCCTACACCGAGACCGGCAAAGACACGGCCGACGAAGAAGGTGGCAATGTTGCTGGAGCCTGTTTGGAGGGCGATACCAAGGGAGAAGACGAGTCAGGCGGCCATGACGCCGATACGACGACCGAGGATATTGGCAGCAGGGATGCCAAGGAGAGCTCCTTTGTAGATGGAGGGGACATGGAGACTCACCGAAGAAAGGCCGGCGGAGACGACGAGCGTGAATACGAGAACAATGGGAAGGCCGAGGGCGGCGTGGAAGTACTTTTAGATTTGCTCACTGTTCACCTCTCGGGCTTAACCCAATGGATGACAACGCTGGGGGTGGTCTGCACGAAGGACGTCGCGACTATTGCAACGTCCCATGCTTGTGGTCATCCCGAGATGCGGCGCCTCGGATTTGGAGACACCAGCTATTCCAAGTGCAACGCTGGGCGACCGCATCTTGTCCGTGGCATCGACTGGGCCCAGTATATTGTGAGGGCGGTCAAGAGCGCCGCATAGAAAGTATGGGAGATTTTGCAGAAATTTATGGGCATTGTTTAGAGCCTCCAAGCTGGATTGCGCCCGGCGCTTCCGCCGCTCCAGCGTTTGACTTTGTTTGTACCGCCGAAGTGTCCGCGCCCTCACGAGCGCATGCTCAGCGCTCAACGCTTGCGATTAGAACAATCTTGACTTCCATGCCTCTGAAATATCAAGAATTGACGCATCTGAAGCACGGCCATACCGGCGGCATTACTACGGTCGGCTTCAGTCCAAGCGGAGCATACCTCGCCACTGCTGGGCTTGACGGGAGAACTTGTATTTGGCAAGTACACGGTGGCAAACTTCTCTATGTTTATAGCGGTCGTAGTCCTGTCCTGTTGTTATCCTGGGTTCCTCCCCGAGATGATAACGTTCTTTGCGGCATGCAGGACGGAACAATCGCGTTGCTCTTGATCTCTCATGTCAGGCAAGTGGTTTATACACGATTGTAATGTGCTCAAAATATGCTTTAGGATACGATAAACGTTACCAGTTTCTGGGCGCACACATCTCCAGTGGAGTGCCTCGCGATTAAAGATTCTCACCTTGCCTCAGGTGCTCATAACGAACTTCGTATATGGTACCAGGACCGCGGCGGTACGTGCGGAGCTGAGGTTTATAAATTGATCCCGGTCCAACTTTCTTTGCAGGGCAATGGTATGAAGAGGCTGAGCTTGGTGAGCCACCGAAGAGCTCGTATAACAAGTACCAGGAAGTCTTGGCGACAAGCCTACATTGGATGTCGTCGGAGCAGCATCCTCTGCTACTCATGGTTGCATACATGCATCATGGAATTCTGTGAGGGTGACAAAGTTTTGAGAGTAGCAGCTACCTTTGACACCATTGTGATACAGCCTACTGGAAGCGAAGAAATGGACCCAAATCCGCACTATTCCACTTCACGGTCAAATGTATGTGCTACCGCACTAATTTTATTGTCTATCCGCTTATTCTGAATTTTAGAGCTAGCGCCAGTCTCTCTGACAGTGAAAAGCTTGTTGCGATTTCAAACATGCATACAGGCTTTGATATCTATTCAATGGACTCCGAGGTTCCAACCCGCTCGTTTACGCATGAAATGGGCGACAATTGTCCGACTCCGGTGCTATTCATCCACGGCGGCCACACCGTTATTGGTGGAAGTGCCGTTGGTAATGTCAATTTGTGGGATGTTGAGTCCAAAGAAACTCCACAGCTTGCTCCACCCTAGTGGCACTTCATATGTGACGTCTCCCGCTGCCTGACCGAAATCATCTCACAGAGCTTGCTCAAGTTCTCTCAATCGCAGTAGGGTGCTTAATATGAGCAAGATCTGCACATTGACATTTTTGTTAGGCACATTACAATGCTCTATCGACGAGTTTTCATTGCATCGGGCGTCATGAACCACAACGCTCAATCGTCTGCCGCGCCCGCGCCCGCCGCCGACACCGCCGCCGACACCGCCTGGAGTCCCTCAGTCATCATATGGAGGGCACAGGAACTCCGTGAGTTGCATCTGCGCCAATAAGCGCATCTTATCTGAATGCTATGTAGGCCATCTTCGCTCATCTGATAGCCGCGAGCTAAGCGGCTTCCAAGACCACCTCGCCGCCCTGCGATTTATCCTGTACGTATGATGTCTGCAACCTGGAATTGCGTGTTCTTACTAACGTTTGCACACAGCTGCGATCACATGGCCGAAGTGGCCTCTGGTTCTATGTGTTCTTGCAGCTGCATGTCTTGCTTTCGACTTGCGGGCTTCGTTAATGACAAGCCTACAAGGAAAAATGATATGACATATAGCCACCGGACAGACTACCACGTCTGCAGAAACGCTGGCTTTGCCATTGTTTTTGGGTTGAAGGAGTGTATAGAATGTTGTATCTGTAGCCCTGGTGTAGCTGCATAGCTATAACAAGTCCTCGTCGCATAATGTGAACGTCTCATGATTAGAACAACGGAATATATTTAAAACATTGGTGAAAGTGGCGCTCTTCTTCTGGTCTTATGGCAAGTGATTTCGAACGACAACACATGCGTCTAGAATTTAGCTTAGATAAAGAGTGCCTCATGCCATAAAACTAGATACTCTTTCTTCGAGTCGCTTAGCGGAAGGGCCCTATCTGGCGCAGCCTGTCCAACACGACTTTCTCAGCCCTCATTTCCTTCTCGAACCACTGGAACACAAATTTGTGAGATCGGCGAAACGGTTGCAGATTCATGACAACGCACTCTCCGCAAGAAGCTTCGCACTCCAAAGCGGGCTCACCCAAGAAGGCTGCCGCTTTTTTCTGGTAACAATCAGCCTCCTTCCATCTTTGCGCTCGTATCCCAACGGAATACATGTCCACTGCGGATGCCTGCCACTTTCTTGTTCCCATATCCAGATTTGGCATCGTGAGCTTGTCCTGTGGCAAAATAAATCCCCAAGCTTGAGATCTGGACGAGCTGACAGGTCCGGAGGGGCAAGAATAGGCGATAATGACTCCGATTCAAACCAGACCGTTACAGGCTTCTCGCCATCCTTGTATTTCCCTTTGCTATCGGGGCAGGCTTTGACATGTCGAATGAGCTGCATGATGGTTAGGAACCAGAGCCTCAGCGTGAAGAGAGCGTTAACTCACCAGTGATGAGTTATTCGAAGCACCGGAGCCTGAAGGAGCGCTGGAGGAAGCTGGACTTGCGGTCCGTGGGGTTGACTTTCCAGCAGATCGTGACCGTGTGACAGGAGTAGAGTCTTGAATCATGGCGGACGATGCAGTGGTCTGGTAGGTCGTCAATGAGCGGTCGGCAATGAGTCGAGACAAGGATGTTAGAATATATGAACTTACATTGATATCTAACGACGATACTGGTGGCGGAGGCGAAGGTGATATCGTGGAGGCAAATCTGATGGATGGGGATGAATACTCTGGAGGATCTCGGCGAACGGATGGGTTGGGTTCAGCACTCCAAGAGCGCGCTTGACAGTAATCCTTTGCGTCGAAGCTGTCACCGGATCTGTTAATACCACCATCGAGTACTCTCTTCTGCTGGACAATACTATTTCATATCTGCTGAGTTAGAATAGATGATAGCGATCACACCTCTGGGCGTCCCGGAAGGAAGAGTGGTCAAATTTCCGCAGGATCGTTGGCTCTAATTGCCGGTTGCGTACGGGTGGAGAAGGGGCAGCGAATTCCAGATAGGTTGTCTTGCCTGGCCGAATTTTTGCGCTGGCAGAGAATGTGTAGCTTACCGGCCGCCGTTTTTTGTTGACCATCGTTGAAGCGCGAAAAATATGAACCAGCCATTTCACAAAACCCACAGCGCAGATGAGCAGGGAACTGATAATGCAGATTGCGAGGAGCAGGATATGAAGACCATCAAATAAGAAGTCATGTCGTTCCCGCATTGAAAGGCGCCAATTAACGATGAGAAGCGGATAATTAAGTATACGTGATATTACTCCTCGGCGCGTTACGGAGCCCCGGATTAGTCTCCCCGCGCGCGTCGCGCCGCCAGATTTGCTCACCCGATCGGGAACGTTGCGCTTCCGCTCACTTGATACGACTTTGGGCCCGTTACTATTAAGTGCTAAGTAATCAAATGGGCTACAAATGGCGTCTGAGCGCCGCTTTGAGATTAGGTACTTATTTAACCCCAACTTCAAAGTTAATCTTCTGGTTGGCGCATCTGCCGCATGCTCTTACCATGAAAAACAAGAAACTGTGCACCTGCAGCAAGTGCATTCACAATGTCTTGGTCGGCCCTGACGGCATTCAAAGGCGTGGTGTATTTCACGAAATCAAAATAATCAAAAGTCATCTACGGAGAGACCATCTGGATGGATGTATAGAAGAGCGCATCGGGAGTTCGGTCCTGCTTACCACGATGGCGCCGCCGTCCGATGTGTCCCAGTTTTTGCTTGCCGTGCGTTCCCATGATCAAGAGCCAATGATCATAGAAACAACTGCTGCACCACAGGTACGTCTTGCTCATTGTCCCTGTTGCAGCTCGTACTTAAACTATCGCAAGACACACTCAACTCCAGTTCTCGAGGAGGCCTGTGTTCGTGATTCTTGTAATGTGCCTCAGGTGCGCATTAGCTTGCATCTTCTCGCCGCTGACATTGCTTACATTACGAAGCCCTCATCTGCAGACTTCCCTTCACAGAACATCGTTGGAAGCATGAAAGCCGCAAATTTTGGAGAAGATGGGAGTTCATCTCGCGCAGCCGCAGCGGTTCAGGTATGGCCTGTAGTGTTTGCTGGACTGCCCTTTCAATCTCAATATCATCTTCAGGTACGAATGCGTGAGCTCTCGGCTCTTGAATCCAGCTTGACACACCAATGCCGCTTGGTACCGGATTCTATCGCCATAGTCTTCACCTCAATGCCAGCCAATCTCTCTGATTCTCCTTCTACTCTTTCCTCAAAGTCTCGTGGCTGCACTACGTTTATCGCCTTTCGAGAATGGCTTAAAACTCAGCTTCAATTCCTAGAATCGCTTCCCGCTCTGGACGACAGGGATACTGAACAGCGCCAACGAGTCCTCGTTCACAAAGTTAGGGAGCAACTTGCGCGCCTATGCCGGATTGAAGGAACTGCATGGGAGAAAGAGAAGGTCGCGGCTGGTTTATATGCATTAGGTGCAAACATAGATGGACCCAGTGTGATCGTAACTGGTCTGTGAAAGAATGTTTCTCATATATTGCTGTAACCCGTATTGATTTATTTGTAGATCATCTGTTCTATTCTCGCGCGCAAATGCAACCTTTTATTCTCGCTGCTCTCATCATGGTCACAGTGCTCCACGGTCTTGCCTCCGTATCGAGGGTCGAAATTCAATATGTTCTGGCGACATTGAGGGTTGTGCTTCACGGCGCGTTCATGCTTTGCAACCACCCGGCTCGCGCCGGTCTGTCGGCTGCTCAGCAGGCCACACTCACCAACATTCCTCGCGATATACGATCGGCGCTCAAGGTTTTGAACCTTGAGCCTGACATTGTGCGATACGCCTGTTGCCCTCAATGTTTTGCATTGTATCCCCCCGACACCTCTCATCCCGACGACCCTTATCCTCATCATTGTACGTTTCATGAGACGGACAAAGCTCCCTGCGGCGCCATTCTTGTCACGCAAAAAGAGAGGAGTCCGCGTCGCAAAGGTGACCAACCTCAAGTTGTATACGTACCTGTTCGCGTATTCCCTTACAGATCGCTATCCTCCTGGATTGCGAGTCTGTTCTCAAGGCCCGAGCTGGAGAATTTAATGCAGAAAGCATGGCAGTCTCGGCACCTCCAGGATCACTGTGGAGCTACATTTTTCACGCCCCCGAGATACAAAGTTTTCGAGGACCTGACCGGAGAAACCCATTTTCTGTGCAACCGCCTGGTTCTGTCCATCTCGTATTCAGTCTTTTCATCGATTGGTTCAATCCGTACGGCAACAAGAAAGCAGGAAAGTCACATTCCATCGGCGCCATTTATATGGCATGTCTAAATCTCCCGCCGCATATGCGATATCGCCCGGAAAATATCTATCTTGCCGTGTGATCCCTGGTCCAAAGGAGCCACAGCTACACCAGATCAATCACCTTCTTTGTCCTCTTGTCGACCAACTATTAGTTCTCTGGCACAGAGGACTCTATCTTAGCCATACCGCTTCTCGCCTAACAGGTTGTTCGGTGAGAGCTGCTGTGGTTCCGCTCGTTTGCGATCTACCAGCTCTTCGTAAGGCAGGTGGTTTTTCCGGCCATTCATCGGGCAACTTTTGTTCGTTCTGTCGCCTGCAGAAAAGCAATATCTGCAACTTGGATCGGCCATCCTGGCCTCGTCGAACATGGGAGGAGCATCTGCGTATTGCGCTACGGTGGCGCGATGCAGCTACGGAGGCGGAGAGGACTGCTATCTTCAACGCTCATGGTCTTCGCTGGTCCCAGCTATTGAGGCTTGAATACTGGGATCCGACTCGGTTTGCTCTAGTCGACGCAATGCACAACCTATTTCTGGGAGAGTTGCGACATCATTGCATGGACGTCTGGGGGATCCACATCAAAGACAAGACTGGAAGCCAGAAGATTGTGCCTCATGCTCCGGCAGAACAGAGAATTTGGCTCAATCGAGTCATTGCTGCGCTTCGTAAATCCTCCGAATCTACCTTGATGAACATTCGAAAGGGGTATATAGTTGCGGTTGCGCAGTATAACCATGTAGCACTACTTACCCCTACCTTCACGAAGCGTGATTATGCCAAAGCTCTTCTTCGATGGGTAAGTTATTCACTGCCAATCAGATTGTGAATTTTTGCTCACAGTGCTTAGGTTGCGGAGCGCACCGTTGACGACATTCAGCTTCCACCTATTCTTGACGAAAGCACTGCCGATTTCCATCTCCCAAGTTACCCACACGACATCTCCAAGTATTGTGTCTTGACTCGTGAAGTCCTTGAACAGCTGCGTAACGATATCAAATCTACAATTTTACCTTCTTGGATCGAGAGGCCACCGAGTAACTTTGGGAGTCCGGGCCATGGGAAACTCAAGGCTGACCAGTGGCGTACTGTTTGCACCATCAATATGGTTATAACGCTTGTTCGTTCGTGGGGGTCGTCCGCAGCCTCTCTCGAAGACAAGCTGTTGCTTGAAAATTTCTTACACCTTGTTATTGCAGTGGACCTCTCTACCCGAAGGTCCATGAACACCGATCGCGCAGATGCCTTTGATCATCACATCTCCCGGTACTTGGCAACCCTGCGAGCTCTTCGACCATCAGCTTGTTCCCAACCATCATCTTTCGCTGCATCTCAAGGAATGCCTTCTCATGTTTGGGCCGGTGCATGCTTGGTGGGCCTTCCCTTTCGAGCGCTACAATGGTTTGCTACAGAGGCTGAAGACGAATAGCAAACCTGGTAAGCTTCTGTTGTGATTGTAAACACCAAATGGCTAATTCCGACCACCGTATAATGTAGCCGATATGCCTCTTACCTTCATGAGGTATTTCTACATGGGTGCTGAGCTCCGCTGGCTAATGGCCACGGTGACTTGGCCTAGCACTATAGAGTATCAAGAAATGGTCACAGTGTTCAAAGATGCATTCCAGGATCCTACACGAGACTCTCTCATAGCGGATATTCTCTCATGTACACCCAATTCGGATGCCTCAAGTAGCCTCAGTTATGACTACGACGAACGAAAGGAGAGTCTTCTCCCCTCAGACATTTACGAAGCTCTCCTTCGATTGGCCTGTCTGTCGGGGTCACAATTTGCATCATTCTACGGTGATATCGACGATCAACGCGCACGACTTTCCCCAGTTGCACAGTTTGTGCCCAGTATCTCTTATCAAGGCGTAACTTATGCTACCCACCAGAAAGGCCTTCGCAACTCTTTCGTGATTTTCAAGGACCCAGCCACAGACCTCACGATCACCCGGGCTGGACAAATCTCGAGCATTTTGTTACATTCCCGTCTCAGCGGTACAAAAAGAATCATAGCTCCATTCATAGTCATCAACGAATTCGAGCCACTGGCCACATCGGACCAGACGAACGACCCGTACAGGTGCTATCCCGAGTTGAATACTAAGCTATACTATCATACCACAGAAGCCAAATCCGTACTTGTTCGGATTGAAGATGTCGTCGCCCACTTCGCGGCTTTCGTCTATACACCCGCCGAAATCAGGCGAGAATGTATAGTAGCGAGATCCTTGGATAGGGTAAGTAGTTTGCTTGCTTCCTCCGTGACAACTGAGCAATATATGCTCGATAGACCTAAGCACTTTTGCTCCATGTGATGGAATGGTATCGCGACGGGATAGGATAGGTTCTAGAAGCAGAACAGAATGTGTTATATGTTAAGCTCGGTATGAAAGAGGGAGGACCACGCACACATATGTGAGGAGTGATCAATAGGGTAAACGACCGCGATTTCAGGCTTTCGTGCTGCTCGCGTACGCCTACGAGCCATCTGCGGATGCATCCCAGCGCGGTCTTCACCGCCTGCCTGATCGTCTTCTGCCGCTGCTTCTTCAACAGGCTGCTCCGTCGCGGATGGCGAATTTAAGCGCGTGGATCTCTGTCTGCGCGTCCTTGATCTTGAATACAAGAGGAGCGGTCACGATGTGCGCGAACAGCACATCCGCAAGCCCCAAGTCGTTGATCTTCGGTATCCCCGTCTTCCCGCAGAAGTAGCGCGCAGCATCGCGCATGTCCGCCTGGGTCTGTTTGAGTGTGAGCGCAAGCTTGTTGTGCTGCTCGTCCCTGTATGGCGGTGGTGTGTTCGCAAATTGTCCGCAAATAAGACGGCAGAAAGCGCACTGGATGTATTCTGGCCGCTGAACTTCATGAAGTCACGCGCTCTAACATTGATGAGGTTCGGGAACACGTTTCGATCTATGCCGGAGCAAGCGGCGCAACGGTCAACACGACAAGCAGGGGACTGGGAAATGCACCTGGCTGATGATACTCCGCAGGACCTGCTTCCTTACATCCACCCACAGCTGCGGCTTATACACTTAAGACCGCCGTCCCTGCCAAATTGCAGGTCCTTCGCAACTTCGCCCAATTGATACCAAATCTAAACCGGGGTAAACACGATTAGCACCACACTCGGAAGGAAGAAGGCGGGGACTGACTATTCGTTCAACGGGTCCTGCCTCATCGTGCCAAACCAGCCCGTCGCGCTCGCGAACAGGTTGTCGAATTGGCCCTCCCGCCCGCGCTCGCTGCACTCGTTCTCGACGACATACCGGGGCTGCAGGAGGACCAGTGGTGGCAGTCAGCAACTGGATGAGATAGGGAGTGCATACCTCACTGGCGTACTCGTCGATGTCCCGGAACCAGCGACGCATGCGCTCATCGTGCTGCGCGTCGTACAGCGCGTCGCCAATGACGTCCAGGCTGCACCCGTTCACGAAGAGTCCTTGCTTGGTGCGCGGGGGATCTGTTAGTGCGGTCTATTTTCTGAAAACAAAATAGAGAACGGGCATACCGTGGCTGGTGATCGTGAAGCCATTATCGTGGCTCTAATTCAGCTCACAACCAATATTCCCGGTCCTTACTTCCGAGCCAAACACGTGCAATTTCAGCGCCGAGATAGCCTTGCTCTCCAGAACTCGGACAGCATAAAATACACGTGGTGAAATATGTTCATTTGTGGTAAATATTGCGGACTTTGAAATATCCCTTAAATGCGCGTGACAGGTAGGCTTTCTTATGCATATAACGGGATCGGAAAGCGCCGGGACAGATCGACTTTTGGTTGAATATATCAAGCTATCAATATTATGCTATCGTACCATGGGAAATGCATGGGAAATGGTCCGGATAAGTATCAAATCCGGCAAGCTAATATGTCCCTAATAAGCTCGAGTTAGGTAAGAGTACTCGAGCATATATCATGCATTTCTCTCTCCGTAATAATCGGGAATGCCCGCCGTGTGTTCGTCGCGCACCACGGATTTGGACACAGACTTCGACCTAGTTTCAGTGATCACACCAAGTCCGACGCATCTCCGAATGGACCCTCTCCCCAACGTTGTCGTCTGCGTACATAAATACATGGACGTGCTTTCACTGTGTGAGTCCGTTTCTCTGCTCTCGGACGCCCCGTTTTCTCATTCCGTGCTATGGCTTCAACACCCCAGAGCGAAACGTCAACCGTTGCGTCTCCAGATAACACTGGCCCTCATGAAACCCATGACCATGTTGCTTTCTTGGCAAACCAAGATTTCCACGACAGACAGCCCACTGTACACGACCCCGAACGTGCAGACCTTAGCTTTCCATTCCAAACGACTGACACTGCTCTCGCTGGATTTACTGATGAATATCGCACCGTTTCAAAAACTGGATATATCTCTGCAAACCTCGCTTTGCGCCCGATACCATCTCATGTACTTAGACTGCCTGCCGTGCTACAAGATCCAGAGAAAGCGATGCAGTTGAAGGAGGTGAAGCTGGTAACATGGCTACCGAACGACCCCGAGGATCCACGGAATTGGAAGCCGCCTACAAGTGGTGTAAGCCAGAGCCTCGTGTATGCTTTTAAACAAAATACTTACCGAAGACTTATCCGCAGATATAACCGGAGTCTGCGCTATTTCTGTTGTTCAGGTCGCTTTTGCCACAGCTATAGTTGCTGGCGACTTCAGTGGCATCGAGAAGGCATTCAATGTGTCTGAAGTGGTTATCGCGTTGACCGTGTCTCTCATGATTATCGGCTTTGGTATTGGACCTCTCATTATGGCACCTGCGGTCAGTCCTTCTCCATATTTTATTTTCAACAGGGATCACTGATAGGTGAGTATGTTCTAGAGCGAGCTCTATGGCCGCAAGCCTCTTTGGGTTGCACCCTTCGCTATTTACGTTAGTAAGTGTCTAGCCGCATCGTACAGCCTCTCATCAAATCCTGAACTCTCTGTGCCCTCCTAGTTTTCAATATCCCATGCGCCCTAGCTAAGAACGTCGGGACGCTGCTTGTATGCCGCTTTCTTTGCGGATTGTTTGGCTCTGGCCCATTTGCACTTGCAGGTGGCACAATCGCTGATATATGGGACAACAACGAGCGAGGCTTCGCCATAGCGCTCTTCGCTGCGGCACCATACGGGTAAGCATTTTCTGCTGTCTTGTTATGCAGGACGTCGACTGACCATATGAGATTAGTGGCCCCGTGCTGGGCCCTATTGTCGGCGGATTCATCGGTGAAACCGTTGGTTGGCGTTGGATTTTCTGGGTACGCACTCAGTCACATGCCTTGGTTGAGCTTCGCTAACGCACAACAGGTGAATATGATGTTTGCGGGCATCGTTACCCTGCTTTGTGCAACACTCCCTGAAACCTACGCACCTGCACTCCTGTCAAAACGTGCGGCCCGTCTCCGTGCAGAGACAGGTGATCAAAACATCACGACCGAGCAGGAGTTGTTCAGGAAGAGTTTCAAGGAAATCATCATCGAAACGCTTATTCGCCCATTCCGTATGTTACGCAAGTTCCCTTTATTTGACTAGTACGCTGATTCTTGGATCTTGCAGAGATGATCATGACTGAGCCCATCCTTACCCTCATGTCCACCTATGCTTCGCTCATTTACGGCCTCCTCGTGAGCCTTCCACCCAATGCGCTCATTCTTTTCCTTTTCTAACACTCTCCGCTAGTACGCGTTCTTCTTCTCTTTCCCGATCGTCTTTGGGGAGGACTATGGCTACAACCATGGGATCACCGGGCTCATGTTCATCTCTGTCCTCCTCGGTGTTGGACTGGCACTACTCGTAACACCCCGCATGGAGCGAAACTATGTCGCGCGTGCGCTCGCGAAGGGTGGGCATGCCGAGCCGGAGGACCGTCTCATCGGCATGATGATCGGATGCTGGTTCATTCCTATCGGTACATGTCTTCATTCTGCGTGCAGTGCGCATGTAGGTGCTGATCCCTGCTTCATTTACAGCGCTATTCATCTTCGGCTGGACAAGCCCTCCGACCGTTAAGCCTGGGGGAGGGAACTGGGTCGGACCATGCTCCGCAGGCGTCCCCTTCGGTTTTGGCAGTGCGTCCTTCCTCCCTTACATCCACCTTCCCTGACTCGCGTGCGCCATTATCCATAGTGGTGGTCTTGTACTTCTCCGCGAACGCATACATCATCGATGCGTTCCCGGGATACGTCGCGTCCGCGCTCGCCGCCAAGGTCATCATCCGCTCCGGGCTGGGCGCAGCAACGCCGCTGTTCATCAGCGCCATGTTCCATAATCTGGGAAACGGATGGGCGGCGACGGTCTGGGCGTTCATCTCGCTTGCGCTTGTGAGTAGCAGTTTGTTTGCAACGTTTGTGTTGAGCGCTGACCGCGCGAAATGTGCTTTTTCCAGGTTCCGATCCCGTTTTTGTTCTATAGGTACGGAACGTGGATTAGGAGTCGGTCGAAACGTGCAGCGGCATAGAGTACCAACTGTTTGTCGCAATCATCTTTAGTAATAACGTGTCGCTGTCTCGTTAACAAAGTGCAGACGCTATCGTGATACGTCCGACCGATACTTCACCAGAAGTTGACAGAGAGTATCTTTGGGCTTAATCTATCACCACATAGTTTATATACTCGTTGTATTCGGTCTGCGGTAGTGACTCGCAATACTAAAGCCTCGCGTCTCCCATTCATGCTCATCGCTCCCCCCATATATCTATTCTCACCACCGTCGGCGTTGTCAACGAATCGATCGTGAACGTGACGGCGGGTCGTAGACTGGGATGAAGCGTGCCGGGACTCCCTCTCCTTCACTCGATCCCTGTATCACCGGCTTCTGGTGATGTCGCGCAGGTGGAGGACCGACATCTCGCTACGCATGGCCTTCGCAGGAGGTAGCGATACGGTTTCGAGTGAAATCGTGGCGGCAAAAACATGGAGGATGGGCGGACAGTAGTTGAAGTATCTTCATTAACGGGTCACATACCGCCGCACATCCGGCATCGGGCGGCTACAGACAGTAGCCGTCTGATGCCAGATGTGCGGCGGTGTGTGGCCGACGAATGAAGGTACCCCACGTAGCATAAGGAAGACATGCTTTGCATGAAGCCCTTGATGATGCAGCAGTTTTTCTCAAGATCGATTAGAACTATTACAACGTAAGAGTGTCTCAGCGAGTCAGCACTCATCAAAATAGCCGTGTGGCTTACACCTAATCGTGTCACATATGTGTGGCGCCTGCCAATGCTGCTGCAAAATCAAGGCGATCCATGCTCATTGCTCTCTTCCTCGTGCCACGTAAATGCCACTTAGAATAAAACACACAATACTATAAGAGATAAACAATCTCATGTGAGCATGATTCGGGGAGATGTGTTTGATGGAACTAGACTCACGGGCGACGACGTTCGTCCCGAGAATTACACTCCACTCATGGGTGACGACGTTCGTCTCCAGAATTTTTCTTGAGATGACCGTTGTCGCATCAATCTTCTCGTCAATTTGTTGCAACTTCATTGCGAGCTCGTGGTGTGCGCGATGATGAGTATGCGCTGGCTGAGGCCATTCTTGATCTGTGGAATATTGGCCTTCAGATCAGAAAGAGTTTCACCAGTCAAAATGCTATTGTACATACGTTAAAAATCAAGACAGCGTTTTGAAGGCGACTTTTGTAGTCCCCTAATTTGGCGGCGTATTTGTCCCGCATGACAATACGTTTGAGCTTGCTAAGCTTCGATAGCCGAAGCATCGTGTCATATATTGAGTCCAACGTGCTGGGAGACGACGTCAATACAATGCTTATTAGGGCGTAAGGACCCAAAAACCGATCACTCACGTCTGTAGCTCAAGAATATCTTCCTTTATTTGCGGGTCGAAGAGATGTTCCTCCACTCCACTCGTTGTACTCAAAACCGCCTGCATGATCTCTCCGGCGAGTTGCGCGAGCGCGATGCAGTCATCGCGGTTCTGTTTCACGTCCTGTAATTTGCTATTCGTTAGCTAGCGCCCTATTTCGAAAGGCTGCGACGGATCAGGCGTACTGCAGCTAATTGGATAATATGGAGCGTCGACTGTGTGGCAGCCTGAAGGAAAGGCACAGAAGTACCACCAGCAAGACTGTTCAAGATCTGGAGAACGGTCTTCGCCCCACTCCGCAATGCGACTCCGGCACAGTCGTCAGGCGGGCGCCGTGGGCGCCACCTGCGGGCCAGTCCCATGTCTGTGATCCAAGAGGAAGAGAGTTGTGATCGAGGAGATCAATAGGGACGAGACTGTGATACTGTGATGAAAACTTATATGTCCCAGGCTGCCAGGATGCGGGAGTCGACAACAGGGTAACCGGTCCCAGGCGGCACAGGTTGAAGTTGAGATCGATGGCTGTCGTACGTGAACGCAGAATGCCGAGGCACTGCAGAGATAGAAGCAGAGATAGCATATATAGCATGAGCACTGTCTTGTCGGATATCGATGAAGCGTGACCATTGAATATAATAGCTTGCATCGCATCGCACAGCATGGAACGCTTCGAGAACGTGTCTTCAATGACATATCTTCTCCAGCACGGGTCTTATGACTCACAGATAACCCATCCCATGATATTCTGTCTTTTCTTGAATGCGGCATCTTCCATTCCTGCTCAGAACATCAGAAAAACATGCACCACCAGGGGCTGCGCATCATTGACAAGCGGCGGGAAGCCATTCGAGATATATACTTATGCGGGCATTGGTGGCTGATTACCGCACATCTAAAGAGATAATGCCAGCATTTACCACAATTAGTGATCACCTGCATGTATACCTTACACAGTGCAACCGGTTTGACGGTCTTCAAAGTTGCACGTTGAACGTTGAATTTGAAAACGATAACATGAGTCAGGGCCAAGTCTTCCGGCAAAACCCGAACGGAGTTCAAGTTCATATTCGCATACTAGGAATGGTCCTTTGTCTTAATATCCGTCGCTGCCCATGCCTGGACGATTGATTAGCTCTGTGGCAACGTTTCCTTATGCAGCGGCAGCTTTAGCATGCTACACACACCAAGCTGAACTGATCTTCGATTCCTCCGCTACCATCCCGATCCTCGAGATCGATGGGTCCAAGATCGAATCCGAGGATAGTATCGTCAGTGCGCTCCAGGGCATGTATGGTTTTGCAGGAAACAGTAATAAGGTAGGTCACATTATTTTTGTCATGTACAACTGTCTGTTGAAGTGAAGATCATAGACGGAGGAGTTCTTGTCTCTGGCGAGGACGCTGCCGACGCTTGTGGCGTATGATATGACCCTGGCCGCTCTTGATTTTCTAGATGAGCACCTTGCGTTTCGAACTTTTCTAGTTGGCCATGATATTACGGTAGCAGATTGGGTCATCTGGGGTGCAATTAAAGGCTAGTCAAGATTTGCTTACCATTTACCTTTATTCACGCTTCACAGGTTCCGTGAAGCTTGTGGGTCTTCTAAAAAACCAGCGTCATCTACACCTACTCCGATGGTTCTCCTTTATGGAAAGTCTTCCCGCTACTCAGTTTCTCCTCGCTTCTCTTCTTGAGGCCAAAATCGCGAACGCACGATCTGCTTCAAAGACGGCCTCGTCATTTGCTCTAGGTCTTCCAAATGCCATCATGGGAGATGTAGTCACGCGATTTCCACCTGAGCCCAGTGGATATCTGCATATAGGTCACGCAAAGGCTGCCATGCTAAACCAGTATTTTGCCCAGATGTACAAAGGGAAGTTAATCATTCGCTTCGATGACACCAACCCGTCCAAGGAACGGGTGCGTTCAGCGTCTCGTTGTCTGTGATTCGAAACCGACCATCCTATTAACTAGACCGAATTTGAGGACACGATCCTAGAAGACCTTCGCCTCCTCAACATCGTCGGAGATTCCGTTTCGCACACGTCAGACTATTTTCCGCAGCTCCATGCCTTTGCCATCAAAATGATAGAGACCGGCAAGGCCTACGCAGATGACACCGACAACTCTCAGCCACGCAACTTTCCTTGTCCGTGCCCCTCGAAGCAACATGGTCCGCAGTCACAGATGGCTCATGAACGGTGGCATGGGTACCTTCTGGTCGGCGCGACGCCACAGTCGAAGACAACCTACAACGATTCGTCGAGATGAGCGCTGGGACTGAGGAAGGCCTTCGCTGGTGTATCCGAGCGAAGATAAGTGTTGATAATCCCAATAAGGCTCTTCGCGATCCTGTTATTTATCGCACGAATCTCATGCCTCATCACCGAACAGGGTACGCATTTTCGTCATGTGGCTGCCTACTACAACTCAATATTCTCTACGAAACGCAGGGACAAATGGAAGATCTATCCGACGTACTATTTTGCATGTCCCATCGTGGACTCACTGGAAGGCGTGACACATGCGCTCAGGACTAACGAATATCGAGACAGAAACCCGCAGTATCTTTGGATGATCGAAGCTCTCAGCTTTACGACCAGTATCTGTGTGGGATTTCAGGTGCGTTCATGTCCGTCACGCGCATTCCTTAATGTTGATCTTTACAAATGGTACATCAGCCGTCTAAACTTTATCTATACGTACGTACCGTCTGCATCCATTGTGACGAATGATTTACGTGACGTTCTTCGACTAGCTTTTGTCAAAGCGAAAGCTGCAGTGGTTTGTTGACCGCGGTCTTGTTCGTGGATGGGACGATCCGCGTTTCCCGACTGTTAGAGGTAAGATAACCTATTCATGATTCTCATATCACACACCGACCTTCGTTCTTCCTAGGGATCCGCCGTCGTGGGATGACTGTCGAAGCCATCCGACAATTCATGTTGTCCCAGGGACCTTCGCAGGCAGTCGTCTCCCTCGAGTGGGACTCCATCTGGGCGCTCAACAAGAAGATCATAGACCCTGTTGCGCCCCGATTCTGGGCAGTGCTCAAGGACGACGTGTGAGGGTTATCGATCAACGAGGGACGGATTGTTGGAGTGCTGAATGGTTTCTATGTTGCAGGGTTCCGGTGACGATCCTTGGAGGACCTACGGAGTATGAGACAAAGCTGCAGCCGAAGCATAAGAAGAATGCAGATGCCGGAGAGAAGACTACGGTGTATGGGTCCTCCGTTCTCATCGAGCAGGTCGACGCGGCTTCGTTCAGCGATGACGAAGAGGTAGGTATCCGGAGGTGAATTGGGGCTCCATCGCGAACTGAATTATGTCGCCCAGATTACTCTTATGTCTTGGGGGAATGCCGTAGTGCGCTCGCGCACGGTCTCGTCGTCCGGTTTGATCACCGGAATATCTATGGATTTGAAACTGGACGGAGATTTCAGGAAGACTGAGAAGAAGATAACGTGGTTGGTGTCACCTATCGCGAAGCATCCTCTTGTAGACGTCACTCTCCTGGACTATGACTATCTCATCACGAAGAAGAAGCTTGGCGAGAACGACGACTTGGAGGACGTGATCACGCCTGTTACCGAGTTTCGCCAGGAGGCCGTTGCGGAGGCGAGTGTGCTGGACCTGCATAAGGGTGATATCATACAGGTATGTGTGTCGTTAGAATCTCTTCTGTTCAAGCTATCATTGACGTCGTCTTGCGCTCTTGTTAGTTCGAGCGAAAGGGATATTATATCCTCGATGGTGTCGTCGATGATGGACAAGGGGCCGGATCGAGGAAGCTGGAGTTCATTCGTATCCCGGACGGGAAAGCGGCGAATCTGGCGAGTAAGGCGGCCGACATTGGATCTGGGAGAGCCGATGATCATACTTAGGCCTCGTTGCCCAATAGTAGACACGATAATATGTGAATCGTTAGATGCGGACGAACGTGTAGCACAGTCGGTCCCCCTCACCGCGAAATCTAGATGCCACGAGTGATTTATTAGCTGGAGTCCAGCAAGATTGAACTTGCTACAAGTAGCACAAGAAGCAATCGCACAACCGGTCCAGCATCTTATTCCTCTGAATACCTCACGTCTGTATTGGGTGCATTCTGAAGACATTCAGAAAGGCAGAATATGAGACGAAAATATGGGCACTCACAGCCAGCGACATTCTTGATTCCATGTCTCGCGTCGCAAGTGAGCCGCGGCAGAATTGTAAAGTCGTATGTGCCCCGTTTGTGGGCCTGTAATAACAATTGAGTATTGAAGGACAAGATGGCATCTAGGAACTAACACTTCTGTTTTGTTTGGATTTGCATATTCATATAGACCGCGATGCATGCGCGTTGCGCATATAGTCCTGATGATCAATTCAATTTGAATGAATCCCGATATCACAGTCTTGTTATGCTTACATCGCTACAGCTAAAATCGCATACTATGAGATTTGGCAACAGAAAGCAATAGTATAACGCCACCGAGTGGCACAGGGAACAACTGTGGAATATGTGCTGTTAATTATGGTCATAGCTCGAAAACCTGACATCGTACCGAATATAATGCTTCTACGGAAAGGTATTAGCACGTCTAAATCTGTGTTAAAATGAATCTCACCATCAAGATGCAGTAAGATTAGGATCTGAGTATGAAAGGTGGCATTAGAACATAACACCGTAAATAATGGAAACATACTGACAATAAGAGAGCTGTAGCAGAGAACAGCAAAGAGAAGCCAGATGATGCCCTGCGCGGGAGCATAAGAAGGTTAGAGAGACCACAATCGTGTCGCATCTCTTACCTGGTAATAAACTACTCGCCAGAGGCTCCCAGATCCTCTCATTCTCCAGATTCCAATCATCATCACAATGAGCATCAGTACATCAGTAACAAAGGCGACGATTATGTTCAGCTTGTCTCTAACGGCATCCATGTCCATACAAACGGTAGCGGCGGGTTTGAGTACAGAGCCATTATTCTAGGCAAGTGTGGTGAGGACAATGATATCGACACCATTTGGTGACATATTTTACCAATATAATTCCTGCCCATTCATTATGAGATCATTCTATCCATCATTATCCGGAAACTCACCATAAAGTAAACATGCAAAGTTTGCGAGAAATGCCACGCTGGCAAAAAGCACCACCGGTATCTTGCGATTCCAGATTGCAATGCTTTATGCACCGTAAGACTCTTGATCAGGAGACGAAAATAATTAATCCACGCACATTCGAAGGGCGATGAGGGCAGAGGAGAGTAGCATGGACAGATAGGCGAACATCTGAAGCATGATAGTACGCTCATGATTGCGCACGTATTATGCGAGTGTGGATCTTACTGACCACAATTGCGAGAGACAACGCCTAATGAGGGGATAAGCACAAAAATGCAACCTGGCAAAAATAAAAGACTCACATCGCAGTTGAATGGAGATTCGAGCACGAGGTTGAGACCAAGAAATTGCAAGAAGACCGTAACCAAAGCGGCAAGGCGACTGAAGATATACAGCTGATAACGTTTGCTCAGATACTATTAAGTACAAGCTCTGAGCGCATATGCAAGATGCACTCACGATGGTCGGCCAGCGCCGCTCTGCGGTACCTGACGAAAGCAGTCTCCAATCAAAGTATAGTGTAGTCGCCCATTCCCACCTGAAAGATAGTCAAATAATGTCGGATATAGTCAACATGCAACCTACAGGAATATTCCGCCGGCAATTTGATCCAAAACCACAATGGATGCTGGACCGCCTAAGCGAGATAGATAGGATGCGACTAAGAATAGTGGCAAGTGAAAGACATACCATACGTCTGTTCGATAACGTTCATGGTAACAAATTTGGGGGTGATGCAACGACGGGGCTTACAATCGAGGCTTTTGTACTGATTCCGTCATTGTGACGCACTGCAAGCACGGCGTCCTTGATCAATGCACTGCTAGGGAATTTTTGAATGTGACAGATCGAAACTAAGTAGAATGATGGGGGCGCAGCCACAACCTCAGCGAAGAAACCGTGGCCCAAATTCCGGCACTAGCAAGGGCTGCCTCCGATAATATATCAGTCATCTGGCGTCAGCTTGTTCGGTCCAAACATCGTACACAGCAAAACAATTGCCCTTGGGCAAGAGTCCATCTTAGCTTGTGGCAAAGGAATGAATAATTAGAGACCCATGCCCGTGTAGGTCAGACTCACCAGATAATAACAAGAAATAGTTATTGACCACATGAAGCCATAGAGATGCACCATTGTGGCATGAGGCTACATCAGGGAAGCAACATTCCCTCTTCCAACATAATAAATGCGAATAATTAACCAGCGCCCCTTCAATCGCTCACGGAACTAACGAACCGGATACTCTCCAAGCTGCTTGACGCCGAAAGCGCAGGCTCAGCCTCAGCGTCGATTTTCGATGTCGACCGTCCCAAGCCCCGCGGAACTTTCAGGGTGACTGGGCGCAACAAGGCCTGACGCCCACTCGAGCCCTCTGTCGCCCTCTCACGTCTCCGGCGCTCCGCACCGGTGTCCCTCTCTTTCTCCTTCTCTTTCTCCTTCGCCTTCTTGCCCTTGTTGCGGCCTGGGGACCACAAGCTCGCTGCGCCCTCGAACAGCGGCGAGCGCGCGCGCTCCGGCTCTGCTTTGTAACCCACGCTCACTGTGCTCGTCGTCGTCCGCATGACCGCTGTCATCGACATGGACATCGGTATCGGCATTGCGCCCTGTATGCGCAACCCTGGCTCGAATGAGCGTTGACGCGCGAGCTCCTCGCGCCCATACAGAGCGCGGTGGAGGTGCACGTCCCCCTCGCTACTATCGCCATCGAACTCGTCATCCAATTGCGCGGAAAGAGGTGACAACGGACGCCCCTGCATGCGGTGCGGCGGCGGGGATGCGGACGCGGCGCGTGGCGGGACGTCGTCGGTTGGCGGTCCCCGCACGGTGCGGCGAAGGAGTGAATCCGCGGAAGAGTAGCTTGAAAGCGTGCGGCTGTGTGCGCTGCGCCCAGATACCTCCCTGCGCTTGCCCTTCCAGCCCGCGCTCGCAGGCGAGCTTTCTCCGCTGTCTTCTGCAGTGCTCGCGCCACCCCACTCAGTTCCCCAACTTGCTCCCCACTGTGCTGCCGTGTCACCAGTCGAGAGCGAGTGCACGAGCTGCCTCTCCCTTGCGCGCGCTTGTACTCTTCTCTGGCGCGGGAGGTCCGCCATCCAACCCACCCACTCTGCCTCGCTCACGTCAGAGTCCCCAGAGCCACTGCTCTCGTCGCTCAGGTTGTCTGTCCACGCATGTGTACGTGCGTGCCACGGGCGCGAGTCTCCCCACCGTTATCCGCCGCACTCTGGTCCTCGTTCCGACCGACGTCGCCATGTCTACTTGATGACGAGCTTCGTCGCTCATGAGCCTCCTCGTCGCTTCCGGGGCCCTCGTCTTCCTCCCCGAACATCACCAGCTCCATCGCGCGGCCGACCGCGCCGAGCCCCGCTTTCCGTGCTTTCCGCGTGAGCGCAAGGCGCCATTCTGGATATGGTAACCCCTCCTCTGCTTCAAACCTTGTTTCGATAGCGAGTGCGCGGCTGGGGCGTGGAGTGTCATGGTGTTGAGTGGGTGTGCGACCCTCGAGCGGAGAAGAGTAGGGGAGTGAGCGGGGAACATGTGGCGAGGGTGCGGGAGAGACGAGTTCAAATGCGGGAAGGAGCGGAAGGGAAGACGGTGAGGAGTCTGGGGGAGGAGGGAAAGTATAGCCCACGTCGGGAAGCGGATGCGCCATGGGAGAGATCGGCGAGCGCAGCGCAGCAAAGGAAGATACACATGAACGAGGTGCGTGTCGGTGGAGAATGCGCAGGAGGTGTGCGTACGCTATGTATAGTCAGCACATAGAGATCAAATCATGGGATGAAGGAAGGCATTTACCTGCGGAGTCGCCCATGTCCAGCACAACCCATATAGTGTCGTCCTGTGCATCGTCTGCATCCTCTATACCGGTCTTACTCCCCCGTCTTGCAAATGCATCCCATGCCTCACCTGTACCTGTTTTAACCAGAGTATCGCGCGAGCCCCGCCGCCACCACCCACCGCCGGCCTCGCTGCCGCTCCCGCGCGCTTGATGTGTTTGGAATTGGGCGCATATAATGTGTTGTGATGACTGTGCACGGGCAGGGACGTGTGTGCCGTCACGGAGTGCGCGTAGCGCCGATAGCGGGGAAGCATGCAACGAAGTTGAGTCCTGAGTAAGAGGGTAAGCTCGCATGCCACCTGCACAGTCGTAAGCGGGGGGTGGATGATGACGGGACAAAAACTAAGATGCCCAGCATATAAATTCGTACTGCAGTCTCTTACTCTGACTCCGTACGGAGGGAGCACAGATGCATAAATCGCGGGCATGGCTATGAATCCACCAGCACTGGCCGCCACCATACGCCAACCTCGTTCAATCGCACAATCTCATCATGGTACAAGCCAGCGGGACCATCGTGCACGAGATGCAGGGAAGTCACAAAAGCAAATCCAGCACGTCATTATTCTGCCTCCCTCAACGTGCGCTCAGCAGTGCATTTCGAGTTTCGAGTGGGCTTATTAGACTGATGCCCTTGGCCAAGAAGCGCAGAAACATGGTCCCACAACTCGCATACCTCGTTCTCCGCCTTCTACAGGATGGCAGAATAGGCACGCGGCATGACATCCACGGAAGACGTGCTCCTACGTGACATATTCAATATCTCTCCCAGAGCTCCGGGAGTTATGAGAACATCAACAGATAACCATGTTGAGACACGTTCAGAGTGTTATCATGGATGGCCCCGGCGCAGCAAAGCTCTTGCAAATATGGGACACCAAGCTGCTGTAGACGAGAATATTGAAAATAACGACTCACATTGCGCTCTCTACAGAGCATGAATATTCCTCGATGAATCACCGCCCAGCGTTCGCGCCATTCGAGCGCGAGCTTCTTCTTCTGCGCACTCTTCTTCACTGCGCTATCATCTGTGCGCCCACGTGCGACATCAAGTTCGCTGCCGACCACGCGCAGAGCCCATACACGGGCTTCGAAGTAGGGAGAAACATATTCGTCAAGAAGAGATCGAGGGAGTGAAAGTAAAGCTGGAGCAGGAGGATGGAGCTCGAGCAATTCGTGGGGACGAATGCCGTACCAAGCAAGCGAGAAGTGATCTTCGAGAAGTTGGGTGGTAGAGAAGGATATCAGGGTATAATGTGTGGGACAAGGAGGTGGTGCGGGAGGCTTCGGAGCAGAAGGGCGAGCGGGATACTTGTAACGGTCATCAAACGAGACATCCTCATCTTCAAGGTCGTCGTCATCGTCTATTCCTGCACTGGAATGACCGTGGGACGAAAATGTGATGGGAGATAGGGCACGGGTGCGGCGGGTCTTCGGTCTTGGGGACAAAGGTACGTGTTCAGGGTCAGGAAGGAAGCGAGAGAGGAGAGCTTGCTTGACGTGTGAGATGGAGAGGGACGGGTCAAGGTGGGTGACGAGCCATTGGTCGGTGCTCACTGGGCGGGCGAGTCAGCACGAGAGGAGGAGAAAAGCTGGAGGCGCACCGAACCGGCAGGCGATGGGAATAAGAGATGAGCCGAACGGCGAAGAGGAGGATGCAGAGGCTGATGCGGACGCTGAGGGAGTAGGGCGGCTCATCGCGTCGGGCGCGTCCCTCGTCGTGTCCCGGAGCAGACCCCCGCTAGCCAAATCAGGAAGCACAATTCTCGACCGTCACACACATCACGTCACGTCTTCCACGAAAACAAAACAAAAAACAGATAAGTACTGGGCTGTATACCATAGTCAACGTTCAACGTTGATACCGTTCTTGAATTCTACAGGCGATCCTGTGTATGTCTGCTCTCCAACAATCGCCCCGCGGCACGCAACCAACACGGCTTCCAATTTACTGCCTACCATTGAACTGTTACAAAACTTGATAGTCATTTCACCGTGTCGAACAAATCTGTCTGTCTTCAATCCCTTCTATTTCCGACTGTGCCACCTCATTGAACATCGCTATTCAGAAATGCGCCCACCACCACAGTGTTTCGCATGACGGCGGCATTACATTGAAACCAACATAAGGATAAGCGACGCGAAGAGGGACACGAGAAAAGCCAACGTCCAGAACTCACCAGGAACGTTTGCATCATCCTACGCTTCACCTTTTGAAATTGCCACTTTATCTGCAATATTCGCCAATTGCGAAAGCACATTTTGGGGCAACGTCTCACAACCGAGGAGTAAGAAGTTCAGGGCAGATAGACGCGTTCCACGAGCGTTTAGGTAACCTGGGAGCTGTTCAAGCTCGATTCGCAACTCTTTGATATCGAAATACATGAAGGTGATTAATGATAGATTTGGTAGAACGGATAGGTCTTGGTGTCCTAGGAAACGGAAGAACGTCCGAAGGAATGCCGGAGGGGCCTCGATTGTTAAAGAAGACAAAGTCGAGATAGGAAGGAACAATGCCATCAATTCGTCCTCTGGCTAGATAGTAACGGTATCTGTCGTATGTTCCGCAACATATATATCGAGGCCTTTTAGTGAAGGGAATGGAATAGCTCTGAATGCGATATGTTTGAAACTGCACACTGTCCCTGGTCCTCCCCAATGCAGCGACAATCCACTGTCTAGTTGTTCTGTGACACGTACTAGCCCGCCGACAGATCTCGCGCGATGATAGTATTACATTGCTAAAATGCACAAAAAAGCAAAGTAAGCTAATCGAACCGAGAAATACGAGAAAAACATGTAGAACTCACCAAGAATGTCTAATTTCGTCCCTTCACCTTTTTCAACGGTCACTCTATCTACAATACCCTCCAACTGCGAAAGCACAGCTTTCGGGAAAAGTTTACGACCGAGGAATGTGAAGTTTAGCGCAGAGAGACGTATCCCGCGAGTGCTGAGATGTCCATGAAGCTCTTCAAGCTCGATTCGCAAGCTTTTGATATCGATGTATATGAAAGAGATGGCGGTCAGATTCGGTAGCACGGATACATCTTGGCGTCCTAACACGCGGAAGAACGCCCGAAGGAATGCCGGGGGTGCTTGGATGATCAAAGATGAAACAGTGGGGATAGGAAGAAGCAGCTCCGTCACCTCCTCCTCTGACCAGATGAGAGCGACATCTCTTGCATCTTCGATGAGACATATCGTGAGACGTTTTAGTGAAGGGAATGGGATAGCGCGGAATGCAATATTTTTGAAATTGTGTACTGCCTTGGGTCCTCCCCAATGCAGCGATAATCGGCTGTCGATCATGGGTGAGGCGCTGATAGAGACACTAAACACATCAGCCTTTGATACACACATCCCACATGTTACGTTCTCGGTAATGGCACTAAAGCTGGACAACACGGGACAAAGCTGGCCAAGCGTCTGCTGGCGGTCCCGGGGGGTACATAAGAAATGAACATTGACGAAGGTAGGTGCTGGGAATGTGACATGTGCGAGGATATCGAGCATTATGTTCGGATGACCATTGGAATCCAAGATCAGTTCCTGAAGGTTCGGCAGATGGACGAAGGGAGTAGCCTCGTACGAAGTATCTCGATTGTCCTGTAAGAAACTCGGTAGTGCGACGTCATATAGTCTCAATGACACGTTTGTTAGGTTTTTGAAGCCTGCGAACGCCCGAAGCAATATGGGCACGATCTCGGGGCGTGCGAGGAAAATGAGATCCAATCGGCGTAACCGTGGCATCTGGCCATTAAAAATCTGAACGACATGGCCTCTAAACACTCCATTTGACTGAAGGATTTGTAGCTGAGGGGCCGGGCGATTAAATACCCGCAGGAACCATCCATCGATATTTATGTCCGTGGTCATCAGTACGAACTTGACAAACCTGTGACTATGCACTGAGAGTATCGATGCCAGACTGACCGCGAGAGGATACCGCCCCAACATCGAGCCAACATGGAACGCAACGGACAAATCCGCTCTCTGAGATCGACGGATAAATTCTCTCAACATCTCTACTCCGGCGCCCCTCGAGACGTGAATGAAAGACCACAGCTGGGGAGAATCGAGGGCGAGATTGCGCCAGTAACTGCATGTATGGGTGATCGCGAGCCAGGATCTGCCCTCGAGATGAGCCTGCTTCACGATCTCCGGGGAAGTGGAGATGAGAGCCAAGAATATTTCATAGAGAATGTCGTTTGATAGCTTTGAGATGGACGTCGTGGAATAGTCTTGGATGGGAATGTCAGGGCCAGTCGAAGCCATCTCCGCGACTAAAGACATAATCTGTATTGAACAGTGTCTCAAGGTAATTATTCGTACGTGCATAGATCGTTTCGTGGCTCACAGCATTGAACTCCTTCAAACCTCTAAATGTGTTGATGAAATCGAGGGAAAGTGTCAGGATTCGACAACGTTGGAATGACTCGAGAGTTGAGTACGAAAGAGATATCGATCAATGCTTGCCGAGACGAAAAGTTCGAGTCAACATTCACGTGACCCAGAGACTCGCAGAGCCAAGACTTGTGATTTTTTGAGCAGTCTCCGATTCTTTAGACCCAACTAATTTAGTACCACAACGTTGTTCAACATTTAACATTCAAACGCTGAGAAAAATCAAATTTTGTGAGCTTTAACCAGTATGATTTGCAATTCACGAGTCAAAATTCATCTTTTTCCAGGCGATCGTGATGCCTGTAGTCACGTACTCCGCGACGCTGATCTCGATGCTCGCAGACGATATCCTCTACAAAATCTTCTTCATATTCATATTATCTTCCCCGGAAATCGTGAAGCAGACTCACCACGAACGAAGATCCTGACTGGCGATCACCCACGTCTGCCATTATTGGCGCCACCTCGCCCTCGCCTCCCCTCAACTTTGGTCATGCATCGAGACCTCGAGTAATACCTATATCGACATGATGAAAGAGTTTCTTTTTTGTTCACAGATGGCACCCCTCTCGATTACATTCCGCGTAGGCAGATATTCGGATCGAGACCTGGCGTAGAACCATCAGCACAGCGATCTGCTCATTTTGCGCCATAGTGTCTGTACCTGCGAGAAGAATCACGCAGAGATGGCAGATGGCACTCATTGTGAGAGCCTCTGGGTAGTAAGTACTATTCCTCCCTCCCAAAAAATACAAAACTGACGGGCAGTGTAGATGGATTGCGTCAGCCATCGCTGAAAATGTAGTGGGGAATCCTTGAAAAGGTGTCACCGCATAACAGTCACTGAGCAAAGGGGAATTTATTTGAGGCTTTAAGCTCAAGCTTCAGGGATTTGGAGTGATGTGACGCATAAAATCAGGCGATATGAGCATCAGGTGTGTTTTTCTCGTGGACCACACAGCAACATTAAGCTAGTACGATGTGATCATCGGTACAACTATCCAGATCATGATCAGCGATCGTATAAGGTGATTCAAGTTCAATAGTCATGCAATTGAGGTCTTAATGACGACTACATTTGAGCAGAACGCAGTCAAGCAAGATCAAGTGCTTGGCCTATACAGGAGCTGTTACTAGTTGTAGAATCGCTCCATGAATTCGAGTCTGAGCAAGACTATCGTAGCAAGCACTGCTTAATTGAACGCGTGCTTTCACTGTAACGTTTGCCACATGCTGTCATATAACTATTGCAGAAGGCTAGACAGGAACGAAAACCGTGAAATAAAGCATGGTCAACAATTCCCCCGAATCACAACTCTTCAATCGTCGACAAAAGGAATATATAGCTCATCTCGCGCCATGGTGAGCTCTTTATCAAAATAAAATAGGAAATAGTCCCTTGTGCTGGTCTTCTGCGTGTTACAACCTTTCAATGCGGATTTCCAGCACCGCGCACGCCCAAAATCAGTGGTGCGAAAGCTAGGGTGCTCGAATGAGCGCTGTTGTCGTGGGAGGACAAGCCGTGCGTGAGTTTAAAACAAAACCAAAAAACAGATAAGTACTGGGCTGTATACCATAGTCAATGTTCAACGTTGATACCGTTCTTTATTCTACAGGCGACCCTGTGTATGTCTGTTGTCCAGCAATCATCCCGCCCCGCGACACGCAACCAACAAGGCTTCCAATTTACTGCCTACCATTGAACATAACTTCAGTCATTTCACCGCGTCGAACAAATCTGTCTGTCTTCAATCCCTTCTATTTCCGACTGTGCCACCTCATTGAACGCGACCCGGAGATTCGCAGAGCCAAGACTTGTGATTTTGGAGCAGTCTCCGACTTAGACCCAACTAATATAGTGCCACGACATTGGTTAATGTTCAAAATATTGTGAGTTTAATCAGTATGACTTGCAATTCGCGAGTCAAAGCTCATTTTTATCTTGGTGATCATGATGCCTGTAGTCACGTACTTTGTGACGCTGATCTCGACATATGGCAATAGCGTATGTTGTCACGTAAACATCGATAGAGCCTAACGAGCCATACACATCAACGGCAGTCCCAAGAAAACAGTATTAGATGAACCAGGAAGCCTGTCAACGTTGATTCACGAACAGTGAACTTGATCGTTGCATTCAGACCAGCAATAGCAGCACCATGCTTGGTATGTCCTACTTCGGAAGCCTGCTGGTCAAAGATCCATCCCTCTGAATACTGGATGCTGGTTAAATCCCCATCGTCGACGAGAAGGGCAGTAGCATTGAAAAGCATTGCTACGGCCAGCACAGCTAGACAGATTCCAACCAGCAGAACAATGCGCCTGTGGGGAGATGGTTTTGAGGAAGGTTCGCGGATGTTACTATCGCCTTTTATATGAGACAGGAGCTCGAGTCGAATATCATCCCGCTTGCCTGGTACCAAGGCGCTAGTGGCTTTATGTCATGACCAAAATTTGACAGAGGTGATGTTGCGTCCTTGGCCTATCTCAGTACATCTTTGTGCCTGGAGATACGTAAGCAGGTAGATGGAGAAATCAAAGGCGACGATATCTGATATACAGCGTTGCTCGAGCAGATGTGGTGGTCGAGAAATTCATCCCTGATGGAAGGGAACAGTGAAAGAGCCCGGAAAGGGGGGGGGGGATCTGCTTATCATGCAGTGATCGGAAATGCAAAATTTGATCTGGTAACCTGCAAATGCGCGTGCGTTTCCAGAATCTATGGGCGCAAATCCGGCAGATTTCGACCGCCGGACGCTTTAAAGTCAATATCATTCCCGGGATAGAATGACGAGCTTCAAGGAGGGCTCATCGTGCATTTGTGCAAGGTTGGTATGGAACAACATGAGACCGGCAGAGTTACCTAGAATCAATCTCTGGAATATACCGGAGGCATCTCCAGTATGCCTCTGCGCACCCCCGAGTCGCTGTGTTGGATGATAAGCAAAGGCGCCTCTGCCACCTGCTGCACCTGTGCCTGCAAGACTGTGTTAGAGGCAGATCTTTTACTCGGGCTTGAAGTGCTTGAGGCTGCAGGTAATCCTGGTGACTGTACTGTCGACGGGGACGTGTCGGATACTGGGTATGGCACAACAGACGCGCTCGATGGAGTAGTTGGGGCTGGGGCGGCACCCATCGCTGATGCGATAGGAGTCGCAGATGGAGGTCCATCACTCTGCCTTCCCATATATGGTTGTAGATCTGCATTATTCAAAGCTTCATGCCAGGAATTTAAATATCGAGGTGGGAGTCACACGCACCAGGCACGAAAGGAATGTGCCGGGTTCTTCGGCCACGATTGCACAGGAACAAGTAGGCGAGGATGACTAGTGCGATAACAGCTACTCCCCCGATCACTCCTCCTACTATTGCCCCTGCCGGTGGTGTTTTCGCTATTGCAACTGCAATTGTGGATGTAGTAGAAGGGGAGCGATCGAAGACAAGGGACCTAAATTGCACCACACAAGAATCTCGAAAAAAATGAGCTGAGGAGAGATGGAAAGATGACGTTACGCACTTGTGGAACTGGAAGAGTCAGACGCCGATGACATAGAAGTCGTGGAGGATGATGTCATTGACGACTGCGATGGCGTGTAGAGGATGTAATCGAGCCAAAATTCACATGGATAGGTCCCGTTGACGTTGGTGATCACGTGTTTATGGTCGGCAGCAGAAAGTAGTGGAGAGCGGAAGACCATGACTTTACTTTCGTAGTATCCTGGAGCAATTACGGGTGCGTCGTAGGTGCCCATGACGGCACCATCGACAGTGTATTCCGTCACTGGTTGCCCGTAAACATCGATCGAGCCAATCGCACTGTACACCTCCATGCCGGTCCCTAGGAATTCGTAAATGGTATCGATAACACAAACGAAAATTCAAAAAGTCTTACCTATGAAGTTGAATATCGCAGTTGCGCCAGCAGAACGTGCACCATGTTTAGTGAAATTGTACTCGCCAGTCGAGGCCGTAAGCTCCCATCCAGAGGAATAAGCGATCCTGGGATCTGTATCGTCGACAATGAGAGCGGTATTATTAAAGAACGCCATGTTTTATATCAAGCGAGTGGAATAGAATGTGGACGAACTGGGCACACAGGAGAAAGAAAAGCAGGACTGCTCTGAGTCCGCTCGGAGAGCAGGAACAACTTAAACCCAACTACACCGCCAACTGATTTTCCCATCTCAGACAGATTGGGTGAAAAACGTAACCTAAATGTCATCAGCCATCTTGAGGCCCTATTCGATTCTTGTTCTCTACATACATCTTTCATCACATGAGAGTCAAATTATATTGGATCTGCCAAGCACCTTATAGATCAGTGATGTGACGGTGACCGGTTGCACTAGACACAGTTGCGTAGAGATTTAGTACAGTACTTGATGTTCCTTGATCGGTCGACGTGAACTAGTGTTCATTTGCCGACTTTGTCGACAGTTGCGCAAGTACTGTTTGCCAGCCGTGAAAGATGTCGACCATGTGAATATCATGTCGACCAGACAACTTCGATTTCTGATTGGTTGAAGAGCACGTGCGCAGAGCGGTGGATTGCTGCTTCGGCTGAAACTACCAATTTGGAGAATATGATTCTACTGTCGACGAAACCCCCATGCCACATCCATATTTCGCAACATTTAGCAACGGAAACATTGTCGTCAGCTGATTACATATATTTTCACATGGTTGACGAGCAACTTTGTTGCAAAGTTGGTGAAATCAGCAACTTGCTGACTCTGGCAAACTGTTGGTTGACCAGAACATTACTGATTCAGTATCACTAACCGACCACAAATACAACTCAGTTTCCATACCGTTTGTCATAATCAAATGGCATATGTAGCTCGTCTCGCGCCTTGCTGAGTTCCTTATCAGAATCGAAGAGGAAATAATCTCTTTCAGGTTTCCCGTCTCCGGTTCTCGCCTTGCAATCATTCACCATGCGTTCCCAACACTGTGCGCGGCCAAAATCAATAGTGCGGAAGCTAGGGCACTCGAACGAGCGTCGTTCGGGCGCAAGACAAAGCGGACCAGGTTCGATCAAGATATTGCGCGCATAAAATGAGCCGTGGGTAATTCTCGCTTCATGCAGCCTCAGCAGTAGCGAGAAGCATTCCACTCTGAGGAAGCATCATCGCGCAAAGATACAAAACGTGAATCGCGAATACACACCTTTCATCAGGATTGAGCTCGGCTGGCCGCACAGGCTCTCCGCACTCCTCCATCAATAGGATCGGACTCGGCCAGTCCACCTCGCACTTGGACTCGCAACGTACATGGTCTGCACGAAACAATGTTCCGTCGTCCATGACTGGCAGATACCACCCGAAGAATGTGGGCACGGTCGCACTAAGTGGCCTTCGGGGCCGCTCGAAATTCCATGTGAAGTAGTCCATGAGCTCCTTCGGGAAAGAGTTGTAAACCTGGGCTTCATTTGTCAAAAGCTTGTGCGCGCCACATTTACGAAATGCTGTCTTCGCGGCAACCGTCACCGTGGATAACGATCCCATTGGAAGAGGCGTCGTCAGTGGAGTGCGATGCACATACGAGTGGTGACCGCTGCCGATGCGATTTTTCGCGTCGAGATAGAGATGAGCTACAAGTGGACTACTGGCGTCACCAAGCTCGCGCGACTTGTGGTCACGCTCGAGCACGGGATAGACACGCATATATTTCCTATATTCGCCGGCGTTTGCGATATTATCGGGATCGTGCACCATGAGGATATCGGGGAAGAACTGCTCGGAATGAAATCTCGCAAGCTGCGTATCGATTTCACGGAGAAATGCTCGGGTGAGAAAAGATCTGCCTGCGGGGATCGAGTATGATCATTCATGGCGTTGGAGGGATATGATGAACAACACGCTTGGTAGGACTGCTCGGGAACGAGATCTCGCAAGCTGCATATCGGTTTCGCGGAGAAATGCTCAGGCGAAAAGAGGTCTTCCTGCGGGGATTGGGTATGATTATCCGTCGCATTGGAGGGGTATGTTGGACAACATGCTTCCGCTTGGGCTTTCGCCTGACACTTATTCATCTGCTCTTCATTGGCCTGTATTATCTTTGTGAATTTCCCGATTAGAAGATTAAATTGCCTCTCCCAAGCTCGTGCATCCTGTGAAGCATCAGCTATCCTTCGCCTCAAGTGGGCGCACAGTTGGAATGGGCCGGAATATCGCATGTTGGACCACAGATTGAGTGGATCGAACCAGATGGCGCCTTCACAGTCTGGATAGCGAGGGCAACGAAAAGAGGGACTTTCGTTACCATCTGTGAGCGAATTAGCATGGAAATACATCATAAACTTGTGTCGAACAAACCCTTATTGTCAGATGTATGGTCTAAACTCGTAGAAGACGCCTCTGAAGCCGCGGAGACATCGACAGGCACGGACGCAGTCTCTTTGTTGCCTCTATCGCAGCGAGTCACGGCATCTCCCACGTCATTTACATCCTCAGTGTCTCTACGATGGCCCTCAGTTCCTGCATCGCAACCGCCGACCTCTGGGGCTTTCGAGACTAACTCGATCGAATCAACTGTGGGAGCGGGTTCCACGGAAGTGTTCAAATTGTCTATTGTTCGACTTTCGCAGTCTGTGAGCACGATTGCGGCCACCACCAACCTTCCGTGATGATCCTGTTCGTGAAGTCTTTTATCGTCATGAGTGGCCGCGGGATGATTTGAGATGGACAAGACTGGATATGTTTCCAACTGCTCTGCGGGAAATTTTCGAGGTTGATCATGGCGTCCAGCAGCCCCCCCTTCACGATCTTCCACGGGGCACATCTGATGGCATTGATATCAGTCTCACAATCAGAGGCGTCATCAAGTCACCAACCTGTGATTCAAAGCTAATATCGTAGGGCTAATGCTTGAGCAGAGTTCTAGAGAGCTTGTGTTGCGGATGAGATGATAGTGAGAGGCTGCGTTTCAGTGGCATTTGCCCGGATGCACGTGGTTCAAACAACCACGACTTCATGCATTTTTACGTAGAGAATCGTGCATGTCTACACTATCGCATGCCCTTGCTGCATTTTACGAGTCATCCATCCAGCCGAAGACCTTACGGCCCGCAAGCGGCAGGAATGGAACGTCCAACTCACGACGAAGTGAGATAATGATCACTCACATGCTAAGATTACGCAATATTTATGAACTGCAAAAGTTCATGCACCCACACGCGAGAAATTCTATCGACTTGCACGAGTGTGCTATGCTGTTGAGAAGACATGTTATTGTCACGCACTGAAGGGTGCAGAAACTCGTATAACACTTGAGTGATGTTACACAAAGCTGCATGACTGCGCAGCCAACAGTTGAATACTGAACCAGCTCGAGAGACCTCATGGAAAAAAAGCGTGCCGGGCAGTGGTGAGTTGTCGATCTTGGAAAGTTGAACCTGAGCGTCACGACTCGCGACGTTATGATATCACGTGCGCGTGACGGTACGCGCACTCTGATTTATCAGTATCACGACCGTACGACATTCACCATCTCCGAACGATCTACAGTTCTCACAACTTTGATATTAATCTTTCATACGGGCACTGTCTGCCTACATACCCGCTTTTGTCCAAATAAGAGCATTTTCGCGTCACGCGCATCGCACAAGGAATCCACAGCCAGCCGATCACTACTGGAGCACAAAGATAAACAAAAATGAATAAATTGAAGTGAAGCGCTACAAATGGAGGTATGCGGAGAGTTTATAACGTGCTATAAGATACATTGTAATGAGGAGTGTTGAGGGCGAGATAGTGGAGAACAATATCCATAGGAAAGGAGTGACAATCAGACGTCAGGAAGCGAATGATTCGAGGCATCCATGTCAGTTATATTGTAAGTTCTAGAGCGGGTTTCGTGCTGAAGAATAATTCTTTGGACCTCATACCGTGGACAGACCAGGGGGGCCGCCGTCCTTCGTGTACCCGGAACCTGCGTCTGTCTCGACCATACGCGTTCTGCCGCGAAGATGATGTTTAGCGAATTCAAAAAACAGCCAGCTTGAAATGGGGAATATTCACATATGGACTAATGGACCGGCATTGCTGGTCGTATTGGTGTTCCAGTCCGGATGGGGGTCGCTAAACTCGATCGCCTCGCTGACGTTGACAATTCTGCATTCCAGATAAGCATAAGAGAAACACGGGGAGAGGAATGGAGGATGCGTACACCTGGTTGGCGTGTGCGTATTCATACAAGCCCCGGTGCATGCGCATCGCACACACTGCCCTAGAGAAAAAATAGACATCAGATCGTTTGGGGGGTGTAGAGACCTGGAAGCTGCATACATGGATACGCCTGAAAGGACATTGTATTAATTTGGGAAAGGTTATATATAGGAAGACATACATAGGGGTAGTTGCAGCATCTATTGGCATATATGCGGTCAAATCGGAGTCGGCTAAAATGTATGGAACAACAGCGTACCATGTTTATAGAGTCTATTAAAGTTTCAAGGTCAGAGACATATGATAATTCGATAACAGCATGGCTCACCGTTCAGATTTAGGGAGATGAGCACCTAATAGGATATCCGCCATGTCACCACACAGCACTCAAAGTAGTATTACCAGTACTCACCACGAGAGGGACATAAGAAAGCACTGCGATGAGGAGCCAAACATGACCCTTCTCATGCGCGACGTCAAGATATTATCCACGCACACCCGTATGTACGCACCTGCCGATAGACCAACCGCCAGAGGCTCCCGGAGCCACGCTTCATCCACGTCCCGACGATCATAACGACGAGCATGAGAAAGTCGGTGACGAACGTGACGATGACATCTAGCCGGCTCCGTACGCTGTCTAGCACCTGGCATCCGTTCAGTTCAGTGTTCCACACCGAACCCCCTGCCTAATTGTGCACTATGGTGAGAAGGGACCCATTGGAATGGCAGGAGATGCGTACGTGGATGAGTCCTGATGAATAGCTGTCAGTGTCAGATTGGCACTGTGAAGAAGCAGGGGAGAGACGACGGACCGTAGAGGACGAAAGCAGCGTTGACGAGCACTGCTGCGCTCACGAAAAATACTACTGGAAGAGAGCGATTCCAGATTGCGACGCTTGGGTTATTATGAGATTAGCAATGGCAAGATAAGTACGATTGTTTGAAACATTGTGAACGTACATCCGGAACGCGATGAGCGCAGAAGTCAGTGCCACCGCAGCGTAGGCAAAAAACTGGAATAAGCATTATGTCAAATTCACAAACCAAGTAGATATAAATTTTACTGACAAACATTGCACGCATGACGCCCTGCATAAAGTTCATATTAGCATCATCTAATTTTGACACTAGGAAAATGAAAAATGAGACGCACATCACAATCGAACTCTGATCTAAGGTTGAAGACCACCAAAATAAACATGACAGCAACAAGTATGAAATACCGAGTGAGGAGGTAGACCTTGTGGGTCGCATGGTGCTTCGGTGAGATCCATGCAGATACGGACAAGGGGTGGATACTCACGAGTGTGGGAATCCTCCATTCCGCTCGACCCGCACATACCAACTTCCAGTCGAAGTAAAGAGTGGTAGCCCACTCCCAATCTAATTGCCAGTAAGAGCATGTCACTTTGAATGAGACAGGATGGCGTACATGAAGATCCCTCCCGTGATCTGGGTCAGGTTTACGGCGGACGCTGCGAAGCAAACATTGTGTCAGCATAACCGACAGAACGATGGTCTTGTATGCTTACCATAGTCTTCCGCAATTTGGTGTGGATCGCGCCAGTTCGTCATAGCGAGGGGTGCGAATGTGTGTGAGGAGAGGGAAGGGACGATGACTATGGTGAGTGGGCCGCCTCTGCAGTCCCATTTATACGCAGCGATCTCAGCATACAACGCACGCTCCGTGGCGACTAGCTAGATGATGAGAAGTACACCATAGTAAACTGAGCCCTCCACGGGAGTCGCGGATGCATCGAAGTCTATCTGAGATGGAGAACACCACGGGTTGTCTGATGAACATACATCCACTGCATCTGCGACTAGCGACTGAGGCTGGCCCAACAAGACGGGCATTGGTTACGACCGATTCGAAGTCACTCGGAGGCGGGAAGAAAGTGAGAGTATTACATGTCTGTTCGTCGTGTGATAGATCGAGGTCAAGTCGCGATCGCGATGTAACCGACAGTTCCCTGGATAGTAAATTTAGTCGATAGCCCTGGAGTACCTGAGTAACCGTAACTTACCGAAGCCCAACATATGCTCTTCTTTTGGGTGCTATGTATACGCTATCAATATCAGATCTCCAAGTCTCGTCACAGCTTCTCCGAGCGCTTTCTACGTGTTCGCCGCCGAAAAGATGGCATCTTCCAAGACACCATGAGATATCCGTCCCCACTGACCTCCCTCTTCTACACCTTCGACTTCACGCGGATGGAATAACGTAGGCCACTCGCAATACAAGCATGATGATACAATATGGTGTACATCCGATATAAAGGTCTCCTGAAGCATCTTGCTCAGAAGACGCCAGGAAGCAATTTATACGGCGTCTTCTTAGCCCACTCGTCCCACTCCTTCCCGAATTCGTGCCTCAGTACTTTGTCCTCCGCGCCCGTCCTCAACAGAATTGCAATGGCAAAAACACTCCAAATCGCCGACCACACAATCCCACAGATGGTGCCTGGAATGCTGTGCCAAACTCCCATGCAGTCTGCCCACGATCCGGGACCCAGCTGAACTAGCAGAACGCCAGCCATCACAGCGACAACGCCGCTGTACGCCGGGTGGCGCACGACCGAGTATGGGCCAGTGGTAACGAGCTTGTGATCATTGTGGACTGCCAGCTCGAAGGTGAAGAAGCGGCCTAGGCATTTGTAACATATCGCCCGAACGTAGGTGCCTGCCGCGAGAAGGAAACATCCTAGGAGGAAGGGTACAGATACTCGGACATTGGAATGTGATGGGCCGCGGAGGACATGGAGGATATACTGAGAGTGCGGGTGATATGCGTAGTTTTCGGCGACTATGACGACAGCTTCTGCTGCAAAGATTGCAACTGTCAACGGCTATATGTTTGAAGTTCATATAATGAGCTGCTGTCAGATAGATGGTCCGTCGAATACATTACCCGCATGATTGGAGCTCCGAGCATAAAAAGCCGCTTGCTCAGTCTCTTCTCGACTTGGTCGAATTTGGCCACCTCGACATCCTTCGGAGGGGGCCGAGGCGATTTTCCCGACTGTATGTGATGTATCAGCACGACACTTCTAAATTGAGGTTTTCTGATCATACTTTGTAAAGACAGTATGCGGCGAAGAGCAGCATCGGGGCTTTGAAAATAGGTGGGGCAGACATCAGACCTTGAAGTCCACACCAGCGCATCTGCACAGACCGTCATACTTATACATACGGGTACGTCACGAAGATCACGAAACCAGCGATTTCGAAGACCTTTCGTAAAAGCACTTCCGAGTCATCCGAGTCCAATGGCAAGCCGCCATCTAAAGCTGGTCATTGTTGGTGGAACTGACGAGGCGATAAACTGAGACACACCTGAGACCAGCTCCCAAAGTCGTAAGGATCAGGCTCTGTTACGTCAACGGATGAGAAAGGATTCCCAAGTGCACCTTACTCCTCGACTTGATGTGACTCCTGCAAGTACCTCCCTACAGCTCAGGTATTTCTACCGCTTGACTTCTGTCGGGCTCACCACTTGCGCCTTGGTAGGAATTGATAACATATGACCATTCGGACTTTGATCGGCGTTATGTTCTATGTAAGACAACAGCACGGATCGAAACGTAACCATACCGGTACCCAATGGTAGGCTCATCGATTTCAAAGGAAATACTTCATTCCTGACTCGGACTCGACGTTCCGACATCAAAGACACGCGAACTATTTCAATACGTGGAGCTCTGAGAGGGTACGCTTTGAAGTGGAGGAGAGTGGATGTGAGTTGTATACACGCGCCGTGGAACGAGTCAACAGTCACTAGTCAGGCCTCAGGCTCAGAACCAAGATAGAAATCGATGAAGATCAACAGCACACCACGTGATGTCTTCGGTGTTATCCCAGACTCGGAGTTGGGTTTTTCCTCTTCCGCTTTCCGAGTCGTCGACATTGTTCAGCAGCGAGTGAGCATAGGCCATCATCCATTCCCATGTTCAGCGTATTGAGCTCAATTTATAGCAAGACCACCATCAAGATCGAACAAGACCGTGACCGTGACGACTCCAGTCATATCAAGACCATTGGCTAGAAAGATCACTGCGTTAATACTAAGACAACTGCAAAGATGCAAGGTTGGTCAAGATCACTGGGAAAGAATTCGAATGCGCGCTCCTGTGGTAGGCGATGGGTATGAATGGGATTCATGCCGAACCATGCGGACCGTGCGATCCTTGAACACCCTAAACTGATCTTGTTGTCCTAGGAAAAGGTGAGTCGTTATGAAACACGAGCCAACGACATCGGCATTCAATATTCAATGCCAACTTACCTTTTTCTTTCGATATGCGCCAGGTCCATGAAGGCTTCAATTTTTTCCCACCACATTTCACGGCTCTTAACCTCGAAGGCTTTAGCTTCGTGTGATGGTGTAGTAGATCAGATTATGGACTATCGTTTTCCAGGTGCTTCGTTGAGAATGAGAGAGACTCGGCGCTTTCCAGCGCTGACTGTGTACTGTCGTATGTTGAATATTTGATCATTTTCTAGAAAGAACAGATGCTTACATGAGATGTGTATACCAGATACAACAAGGAGCACAAAAGCACGCTCGTAGCCGACGTAGTTCGTCTTGAAAGATTCATCACCACGCTATATTATATTTCCTGGTATGAGATTCGAACAATTACTTGTATTCGGGATTTACACTCATGGCCATTTCTAGAATCACCGCACTGCATATAGTTCGCCATCGTATCCCTTCGTACTTTTCGCCGCCATATCTAGTCTGCCATGTCTGTCGCTGACGACATTCTCGGTTATCTGCTTGTGGGTGTATGCATGTCTTGCGTGTTGGTGTTTTCTCATTCTGCTCGCGTGATTCATCGTCACTGACTGTGCTGTAGACTCTATGGCGTCACAACCGTGCAGACGTTCATGTATGTGCAAACGTACCGAGAGGACCGACTTTCCCTAAAAATGATGGTCAGGCATGATTCGATACCTCACAGCTTCCTTCGTTGCTTATAACTTAAAATCGCAGGTCATTGCTATCTGGTATTCGTTCAAATCCACATTAGTGTCTCTAATATAACTTTCATACAGGGTTATGGAGACCCTGCAAACAGGTTTTTGTATCAACTTTCTGTATATGTACGCCGCCCGCCATTTCGGTGATTTTGTGTTTTTAGGTGGAATTTACTGGTGAGTAAAAATACTAAATATCTTTTTTTCATCTGCTGACCATGGATGACAGGACTGGAGGGGTACGCTGTCTTGCCGAGTTCCCAGAATAATTTTTCTGATGGTACTTCTCAAGATTACGATCTATCTTGGAGTGAGCCATCTCAATTACTCTGTTCGTACACATCTAACGATTTTTCCCCCAGACGTTCATTCAGTTCTTCGTTCTCTGGTGCGGTTCTATGTGATTCGTGGCGTATACGACTCGTATTTATTTATGCTAGTTTCTACGTCAAACGTGTTTGGACGCGTAAGTGAAAAATCCACAGCAAAATCCTTTCCTTCCGCTGAATTATCTGCCTAGTGAGCAATGGTTCGAAAGGTCTTACCGCACCTCTTGTGAGTAAATGATATTGATCTATATGTAGTCGACACTGAACTCGTCCCGAGGTGTTTCTTGTTATGTGTCGATTCGGTGAGCTACTTTTCTTTTTTAACGTGATACTCGTGTGCTGAATCTTCCCAGCGACCGCAATAGGTATGTCATATCGCCACAGTGACCATGTATCTTACATATTTTTCGCAGCTACGTCGTCGTATAGGTATGTTCATTTCAGAATACTCCTGCTGCTCAGTTTGTGACTATCGTTCGTGAATAGTTATATATATCCTAACTGGGTTGCGTTAAAGGCGCAAACGGGTCCTTTGGTAATTGTGCTTCAGTTGTATTTGCGTAAAATACGTAACAAATGCCGGAAATTTGACAGGTGGCGGTCGTTATTGGACAGGGGAGCTCTACCCTCATAGATGTGGCTGTGGCCGGCATCCTTATCTATTACCTGAGGAGGGGTCGACAAGGAGATTGGAAGAGGTGTGTACTATTGGCTAACATCTTGTACCTCTTCGTGAACCGACGTGTCCCATAGTTCTGATGGCGTTGCATCATTCCTCACCATGTACATTGTAAACACCGGTGCTCTTACCAGGTGCGTGCGTGCGTCTTGCTGCATGTGATAAACTGAAATCGGCTCTACAGCATCTTTTCTCTCACTATTGCCATCACGGTACAGCGGATTGCCTTTTCAATCTGTTGCAGAATACTGATTCTGCACTGTTCTAGTACGGGGTCGAGGACAACCTGCTCTTCATGGCATTAACGGAGATGCAGTACAAATGTGTGTCAGCGCACACCGCTTCTAAACGTGTTCTCAGATTGACGAGTCACTGGACGCAGTGTATGCCAACGCCTTCCTCGGCAGGTACGGTTGTCCTCCATCACACAAACTCACAAACTCACCACGATGTATTTCAGCCTGAACGCGCGCCAGCACATTCGCGCCAAGTATAACGAGACCCGGACTCTGCGATACCCCACGATATCGTTTTCCAACAAATCTGAGCTTAGCACTGCGGATCCACAGGTTCGTCGACCAGAGTACGCTATACAGCCGCATCTCACGCTTCGCTTAGACCGACTTAGAGGTCCTCCAGGAGGTCGTGGGTACGAACGGCTCAGTCAATGGAACGAGTGCGGTCAGTCAGTAATTGTGCACCCTCCACTTATGATTTTGATGTTGGTGTATGTTACAGGCCTCAGAAATTTCTAGTACGATACCCCGTGATGACACTGTATGACCCAATTGACGTCAGCACCTTTATCCAATTATTCTTCGCTATTCTGTTGTTGCGAAATGTGGTCGTGTCTCCATGATCAATGTTGCCGATGTTCTATCTACGAGATAGATCTGTGATCCCCCAATTCATGAATACCCCGTCGTTGCGCGAGGGAGCTGATTGCCCCCGCCAGATATCCCACCACAGTTTTGTGTGATTATCTCGCTTAGCGACATATGTGGACCACACACCCCCATAATTGCACCACCGCACCGCGGCGAGCGCCCCCGCGTCAAAGAACACCTCAGGCAGCCCGCCGCCGACGCCGTGCGTCGACGTCCCCGTCGGCCCGCGCGTGCGCGCGGAACACGGACACGCCTGCAGCAGCGGGGAGAGGGCGCGGGGAAGGACGACGCGCGCGAGCGGCACGGGCCCGTCGAGTTGGTCCGCCCTGCGCGGGCGAGGTGAGCCTGCGATTGTGTATCCACGTCTGCAGAACTGGATGCGCGAGTCGCTGATGATGGTCGCGAGCGCGACAACAGGCCCGAGGCGCAGCACGGGAACCGGGCGAGAGCGCGGGATGGAGGTACGTAGCACTGCTGGGGCTAGCGAATGGAGTAGAGAGCGGGGGCGGCGCTGGCATGATAGTGCTCGAGACGTACATCGCATGCGTCGTGAGCGAGTTCACCGGGCTCAGACGGGGACGTGCGGTCACCATGTAGAACGCATCGTCTTTGTGATTCGGGAACCAGCGCCTTCAAATGCTCCGATGACTTCTAGTAGTGAACGGAGGCTGGCTCGCTGCGTTGACCGAGCCCCGGTATCTATGCAAGGCGTTTGACTTGCGCATGTTTGCGGAGACCGCGGTCACTAAGAAGTTGCGGGAGCCCTTGCTCACCTGGCGGAATAGCGATGGATAGATACATCAGCGCAGATGATCATTCCCACCGCACCGAGCCCTCCGGGGAGGCGCCACCACCGGAAATCCTGCACACGTTATCAGGAGAGGCACCGTCCCGCACAAAACAATAGTCGTTTCCAGCGACACCGGTGTACCTGTCGTCAAGAGCACGCCCGCTGCAAACATCCCGACGCGCGACCCGATCGCGAGCGCGAAGATCCCCGTGTCCGTCCGGCTCAACACACGCGGAACGTGTCGCGTGCACCTCCCGAGGGCCCGAGTCCTCGAGCCGGACACGGCGGACGGTGTGAACGTGCAGTCCGATCGATGGATCTTAATCTTTGCAGAGTACGAAAAATCCCGCACCGCGCGAGACGCCGACGGGGAGTCGTCTCCCCGATATCGACGAAACACGCAGACGTCCGCCGGGCGCACAGCAGCACGGCTCCGTCGGTAGGTCGACGCACCATGTACAGAACGTGAATCAGCGGACGATCGCATCGCGCGTGCATCAGAATGCCCGCGCGGTTCGCCTCCCGACTCGTGAAGCGCGAGAACGGGTGCGCGCGGGGCAGCGCATGGCCCGTTGTCAAGCTCGACCCGGGTTTGTTGGGAGTAGAAGGGCAAGAGGCGAGGCGGGGCCGGGAGATGAACAGGATGCGGTGGGTGAGATCGCGGTGCGCGCGATGGACGGGTATGCGAGAGGTTCCAAGCATACACGGGCTCATAGGTGCACCTCTCGTGCGCATCGAGAACGAAGACATATGATATGCCCGCGCGAGCACGGCGACAGGCAGACATCCTAAGTGAGGTCGGCGCGCGCATGAGAGCGAACAGGCACGCGCACGCGCACGACTCTGACAGAGAGAAGTGGGCAATCGGTATACACCCCTCGGGGCAGACATGCAAATGGTGTTCTGCGCGAGCAGCGCGCGTACGTACCGCTGCTGAAGAATCTTATCTGGAGGTGTTGCTCCTCGTGCACTGACACTATTACGCGTGCCGCCTCCACTGCACACGACGACGCACGATATCGCCACAGGCGAACGAGACAGTACTGTTGGCGCCGTGCTACGCGAACTGTCAGGAGCCCGGTCCTACGTGAGTCATCCAGCAAGGAGCTTTTCACTGGATGAGCTCCGAAGGACCGCGCCACTGCGGTTCAACGTTCAACTCTCAGCAGTCAGCTACTATGATTAATACGCGAGCAGTGGTGCTAAGATCGAGCAAGAGGAGAAAAGTGAGGAATGGAAAAAAGAGGCGGAGGTATTGCAAAGCCGACGCCATACGTACCACTGCGCAACGGAGATGATCTGCGATAAGACACGCGGGCGGGGGCTCTCTCTTGGGTGTCAAACGCGAGATGGATCACAGTACAACTGGTACACAGCAGACATACTTCTCGTGACTCGTACAGCATCTTTTTGTCTTCCTTCTCGTCTCAGTATTCGCTACGCGTCCTCAGAGCTTGGAGCACATTCAGAGCCTGGAGCCAGCCTTGCCGTCGAGGTAGCGCTTCTCGGCCTCGTCAAAGTTGATGACGTTCCAGATGGCGTTGAGGTACTAGGGGCGCGTCAGGAGAGGAGAGAGGGGGAAAAAGGAAGGAGTACTCACGTCTGCCTTGACGTTGAGGTACTGAAGGTAGAAGGCATGCTCCCAGATATCGACACCGATGATGGGGACGTGGGTGAGGAGCGGGTCCTGGTTCGCGGTGGTGGTGATCTCGAGACGCTTGGTGGTCGGGTTCAGGCCCTGCGCGCAGAACGGTGAGCGGGAAGAGAAGGGCGTTCAGGGGAAGAGAAAGGGGACGTACGAGCCAGCCCCAGCCAGAGCCCTGGATGCCGGCGGTAGTAGTGTTGAACTCTTTCTTGAAGGCGTCTAAGGTGCCGAAGGACTCCTCGATGGCGGTCTTGAGGGGACCGTCACGGAGGACGCCGCCGTTACCCTTGCCCTCGGCGGCAGAGGGAGCCATGTTCTTCCAGAAGAGGGAGTGGTTGATGTGACCTGCGCGGGGAGCGTTGGGCTCGGGGTGCGGTCAGAGGAAGGAGGAGGACGTACCACCGCCGTTGAACTTGAGGGCGGACTGGAGGGCGATGCGCTCCCTGGGAGTGGAAGACTTTGCATAGGCCTGCTCAGCGGCGTTGAGGGCGTTGACATAGGTCTGGTGGTGCTTTTTGTGGTGGAGCTCCATGATCTGCTTGGAGATGAAGGGCTCGAGGGCGTCGTAGGGGTACGGGAGGTCGGGGAGCGTGTTGGACATGGCGGCGAGTGGTGGTGGTAACGGTGGTGGTTGCGATGTGGGAGGCAAAGGCAGTGGGAGATGAGGAGGAGGAGATGGCCTTTATAATGATGTTATCGAGCTCCATCGAGTGATCATGACGTAATCGAGCGTCTATCTGTGCGAACGTGGTTGTCCGTCCCGGCGCCCGATGTCGCCTGCAGCGCTGCCGTCACTGACGATCGCAGTGCGCACTCTGCGATAACCCTGTGCGATGGGTTAGGGCTTTCTGCGTGCGGTGGTGGTCGAATGGCTACTGTCGGTGACTGTCGGTTGGCTGTGGCTGTTGGCTCGGTTGGCAGACATCGATGGGCTACGATGGCGCGGTATGACGCGTGCATTTCGACTCGGTGCGTTGCCCATCGGTCCTCTGCCCTGTGCGGCCACGCCCTGTGCGACGAGGCTTCTATCAGATCCTCGTCTTCTGTTTCTTCGTGTTCTCGGTCAGAAGGTGTTCTCATGCTGAAGGCTGTTCTCACGCTGCCATCGGGTTGTGTGGGTGATAACGCGGTGTGCTTCTCCGCTGCGCTTCTCGTCTGCCAGGCCTCATCTGCGCACACGCCTCGTCTGCCAGGCATATGTGGGTGGCATCTTAGGGTGGGTGTACTCGTTGGCTCTCGGTTTCGCGTGTCTCTGTGTGCGAGAATAACTACGGAGACGTCTGACCGCGTTCCGATCGGGGTCAATCGCGACGACTTTGCGCCGAGGTGACTTGTGCGCACCAGAGGTGGACGAACCATATTTCGAGAAGGCTTTCTGCAGGAAGATTGCAGCCGCTGGCCTCTACTATCTCCTCCCCTGCGACTGGCTCAGCACTCTGTCTCTGTCCTCGTGTCGCTAGTCATCACCGGTTCACCAGGCGTGCCCACTGCGAGTACTTCTTGCTGGCGATTGCCTAGAGTTCTATGACCAACCCCGTCTTCCTCCACTCAATTGCATCCATTGCGTTCCACCTCGATGACACTCCGTCTTTTTCTATGGGCTTCCCTCGCCATATCCGCCCCTCCAATACATCTTCAGGTGCGTCTCGCTGGCTCTTCCTTACGCTATCTGTCATCGCCGTCCTCCTTCGCTCGCTGCCCTCCTTCCCCCATCAACGACAGCGTGTACCTCATCCTTTCTTCTGCCCACTCATGCTGTCTTGGCTAATATAGATCCTCTCCCTTCTAATGATAGATGCGTCGAAGCTCTGCACTTTAGGACGGCTCCGCCGAATTAGGTTTCCGAGAAGTATTCGAACGACACACTTATATATCCCGTAGCGCCCACTTCTCTATCGATCTCTCGTCCAACCTTGCTCAATCCAAACCTTGAGCATGCTCCGTACCTTCATTTGTACGGCAAATTGGGGCTACTGTCCGGCCTCCAGTATCGTCACTTGTCCGCCTTTCGTCACTTGCTGCTTCGCCGTGTATCATGTGCGTACACAGCCGCAACCAAAGTCTACGACCCAGGTCTATATGCGCATCGCCATCCGTATCGCCAGCGGAGGTGCTGGCCAATCGGCACTCATCCGTGCTTGGGCGCATCCAATACGCTGTACAGGCTGGCTGCGCTTTGGCGAAATCTGGGTTTCCCGTCTCAAAAACAACCGGTCAGCAGGCGTACATGTATTCACAGAAGATACGGGTCGACCGTGCGTTTATCGCAGATGTCGTCGGCGGAAGACGGCGCGGTATGATGCGTGCATTTCGACCTAGAGACTGTGCCTGAGCAACACCTGAACTCCGTGAGCTGCACCGATCGCTCTGTGCGCCATATTCTGTGCGACCACCGTCCTCGTCTACTCGATTAGAACGCTGCCTCGAGCTGTCCGTGATAACGCGGTGTGCTTCTCGCCTGCCAGGCCTCGTCTGTCAGGCACATGTGTTTCTATCCGCCGTACTATATGTGGTTGGTACCTTAGGTGGGTGTACTCGTTGGCTCTCGGTTTCGCGTGTCTCGGTGCGCAAGAATGACCACAGAGACGTCTGACCGCGTTCCGACCTGGGTGAATCGCGACGGCTTTGCGCGGCGGACGAACTGTGTTTCGAGAAGGCTTTCTGTAGGACGATTGCAGCCGCTAAACTCTACTATCTCCTCCCCTTCGACTGGCTCAGCACTCTGTCCTCGTGTCGCTAGTCATCACCAGGCGTGCCCACCGCGAATACTTCTTGCAGGCGACTGGCCACTGGGGTCCTATCACCAACCCCGTCTTCCTCCACTCAATATGCACTGCGCTCCACCTCGATGACCTCCGTGTGTTTCTATGGGCTTCCCTTGCCATATGTACCACTCCAATACATCTTCAAGTGCGTCTGCCTGGCTCTCCGTTACACTATCTGTCATCGCCGTCCTCTTCGCTCACCGCCTCTGCTTCCCCCTTCGGTGACAGCGTGTATCTCATCCGCTCTTCTGCGCCTGCATGCTGGCTTTGCTGATATAGGTCCTCTCTCTTCTCGTGATATATGCGTAGAAGCTCTGCGCATTAGGACGGTTCCGCCGGAATCAGGTTTCCAAGAAGTATTCGAACGACACAAATATCCCGTAGCGCCCACTGCCATATCGATCTCTCATCCAACCTTAATGGTTGAACCAAACCTTGATCAAACCAAACCAACACTGGAGCATGCCCCGTACCCTTACCCGCACAACTGCAAATGTGGGGCTACTGACTGGTCCCCAGCATCGTCACTTGTCGCCTCGCCGTGTATCATGGTGGGTACACAGTCGCAGCAATCGGGACTCGTCGGTGCTTGGGCGCATGCTTTTTTCCAATACGCCGTCGAGGCTCGCTTGGCCCCCTTCTTCTTCCGCATCTTGGCAAACTCTGCGTTTCGCGTCTTATAAGCAACTGGTCAGCAGGCATACATGCATTCACGGAAGCGACGGTTTGAACGTGCGTTTATTCTGCACTGTTACTTCGTGTGATCCCCGTTGACCCCCCCGCGTAGGACCACTTTTACCTCGTCGGGCCAGACTTGCAGCTCAATCCAGCGCGGCTTGATGATAGCGATGATATTCTCGCCATGTTCAATAAAATGGTCGCACGCGGAAACGCAGATGTCGTCGGCAGACGACGGCGCGGTATGACGCGTACATTTCGACTTGGAGATTGTATCCGAGCACACCTGAGCTCTGTGCACCATGCTCTGTGCGACCACGGTCACTGGATTAGAACGCTGCCTCGAGCTGTCCGTGGTAACGCGGCACGCACACGGTAAATGCCTCCCAGGTGAGTGACCTAACCATCTTCACGCGATCCCGTGTCTGTCTCCGTACACCATGTGGGTGTACTCGTGGGCTCTCGCTTTTCCCGTCGATCATTGTACGCTCGAGCGTTCGTACGTGTCTCTTGTGCTCTTGGACTGGCGACCTCTGTCTCTCTTCCGCCTCTTCGTGCCCACTCATCTCTGGCATCTCCAGGGTGGTCTGCGAGGATGGTGGGCAGAGGGTCATTAGGGAGTTCAAGAAGAGTGGGGAGCAGCTGTATTCTGAAGCTGGTCGCGGATTGCTGCTTTGCCTGTTGTATGACTAGATTGGCTCGGCACGGAAGCGGCCTTGTATTCTTTCGATGAATCGTGACGGCTTTGGATTGGGTTTTGAAGATGACTTGCGGATTGGAGACTGTGCGCGGCGCGCGGTGGGTGGGCGTTGAGCTGTGGACCATGCGGGCGGTGCAGGGCCATTCAAGTGAGAAAACGACGAACTTGCACAGTGCGGTTTTTTGTTGCATGGCGTCGGTGGGGTTGTGGCGACGCTTGCGTGGCTCGGGAGGTCGAACTTTAGATCGGTGTGGCCAGCACGACGAGTCGCAATTCGCCTGGTTTGTGTCTAGCCGCTCTACAACGTGAGACGGGAAGCGCACCCGGTGCGGGTGTGTGATGGGCGGCCGTGTCCCCATGCTGCCCGAGGTTTGTAATGCAGAGCGTGGCCGTTCGGGCTAGTGAGCAGTTGAGTAAAAATACATGTATGCATGGTGCTGAAGGTTGACTAGCCGGTCAAAACTCATGATGCACTTCTGTTGATTCATAATCGGGACTCTTTTTGATATACTTGATGAGTTTAGGGGCCTCGTGCGGGTAGGAAAGGAGCCGTCTGCAAGACTATTTGAGGGTTCGGTTTTGATATGATTTGCGAGAGCCTGCAGCTGCTCTCGAGCTGAGACCGAGGCGGTCAAATCTTGGGGTTATTTGAGACCGTAGGACATACTTGGGGCTGAGGAATAGGTCTTGGAGTTCTTGAAGCGACGTCTTGTGCGCCATCTTGCTCGGCTCCTCGCGACAGGTCTATGCATTGTCAAGACGTAAACAACGACGGCAGCTGGAAAGGTGTAAGGATGGTTGTATTTACTGATGCCGCCAGTGGCTGGGTATTATTACATGCCTTACGAGAGACCTACCATCACCTGCTTTGAACTTTTCATCGTGTTCCGTTTTTCATTCTTGCTATATCCTGCACCAGTTGAGAGCATGGGCGCGAATTTATACATTGATCAAGGGGACAAAACGCCAACCGAGCCGCACAGCGGCAGATTCGAGCTGCGTGAACAATTGTCACCACGTTGTCGCATCTGCCTGGGCCCATAGGTCAGGTAGAAGAGCATTCAAATCCATACTCCTTGCAGGAATGAGGTTGGACAAGCGCGCGCGTCAAGATGACATTTGCGTAGGTGAAGGAATAATGACCATCCTTAAAACGCTATAGAACTGGCGGTCTGTATCACAGCCTGCCTGTGAATACCACATGAGTCTCCAGATTTGGGGCGGACCATAACAAGAGCAACATCAAACTCGGGTACGACTACACTTCAGTGCAGATCGAACCCGACTTCTTCGCATTATCATTTTCCACGACGCGCGTTCTGTGGAAACCACTCGTCAGAGACATGGCATTCGATAAGTAGCACATTTCCCACTCACATTTGGACCATAGGCACCAAATTGTTGCCGGTGCCTCTGCGAGGATTAGATGTACTGGGCGAACTGCTCAATGGCTGGACAACATTGATCATGCTGCAACAACTGTAAGCATGAAGTGACGCCAAACTTTGAAGGAATTATAGTGCTTACATATGGTCTGGATGGGCATGTTCGTACAAGCCTCTATGCATCCGCGTCGCGCATATCGTCCTAGTCACGCTCATGAGTAAACTACCTGTTACAGAAAACGATGATGCCCCACATTGCAATAGCTATATGGACATTAAGTAAGAACTGTAATATCAAATAAGAACCGGGGCAGTATATGACGCACTTAGTGGTGATTGGAATAACTGTTCGCAAACCGTGTCAATTGCAATGAATGCTGAAAGGATCGATATCTTACCAAATTCATGTCGTCTTCACAGAAGTCATTGACAGTTAATTTGAGCGAATAAGACAGAAATAGAGCTCACCATTCAGATTCAAGGAGAGCAGGACCTACGAAACTCAAAGTGATTAGCGAAGTGACTATTTGATTTATGAACGCGATGGAACGCACAATAGGTGGGACATATGCAAGGACAGCGATGAATAGCCAAATGAGACCCTAGAGACGATTTGAAAGTAATTAGCATAAATGCGCATGTATCGCTAGGAGGCTTACTTGACGATATACCAGTCTCCAAAGGCTCCCGCTCCCTCGTACACGCCAGATGCCGATTAGCATGACTATGAGCATCATGACGTCCAATGTAAATGTGACTACGATGTTCAGTCTGTTCTTCACCGTGCCAGTGACCACGCACGACATTGTCTCGGGATCCCAGAATGAGTTGCCAAACTGTGCACAAAACAGAATAAGTACCAAGATGCCGAAACAATAACACACAGATGCTCACCACAATTACGCCTTGAATCCGCCGAGTTATCATGAACTGAAATGTTCGCAGAATTGATAATCAGCTTACCGTAGATAAACAACGCTATATTGGTGCAAACGGCCGCGGTTACGAAGATCACTACCAACACTTTACGGTTGAATATTGCGACGCTGGTAATACAGCGTTAGCTACACAGCCATGATGCTGCAGAATGTGTCGACGTGCATACGAAGACCAATGAGGGCGGATGAGAATCCCATCGGAAAATACGCGAAGACCTGAACATAGGTTCACGTCATTAGTCAGATATTACAGATCACAGTCGTGACTCACCACAAGCGTCTGTATGAGAGCCTGCACACAATATATGATTATGTATCAAATAAAAATAACCGATCCGACGTGCAATCTCACATTACAGTCAAATTCGGACTTCAGGTTGTACGTGACAAATTGAAAGATTGCAAATACGAACGTCGTGAGTCGACTGAGAAAATAAAGCTTGACGGACTGCGTCAGTGAACCATTTCTGAACACGAGCAATACTCACAAGAGTGGGCCATCGCCACTCTTCCCTTCCGGCAGAGAGCAACTTCCAGTCGAAATAAAGAGTCGTAACCAACTCCCAGCTGACGCATAATGAGCAACCAATCTTCGGACGTAACAATGGTGCGGCTTACACAAACACTGCATCGCAAATCTGAGCCAATACAATGTAAGACACTTAGAGGAGATGTCAGCGACGTATAATAGGGAGTAAGCAAACATACTAAGGTCTTGTTGAAGGATGAGCGGGTCGTGCCAGTTAACCATGGTGTACTGAGGATATTGAGTGCGAGGGGAGGGGGGTATTACCGACGGGCACGGGAGAAGGTCGAATCAATAAAAGCCATTCGCAGCAAACTCTGTAGACCATGACAGGACTTGGGCGCAGCCATGGTCGCCTGAGCCGCATTTGATTTTAGTTGCTAGCCGCCGTGGCTGTTCTACCTTCATCATAGGGGCTGGATACATCGTGATTTTTCGTGATGTACCGAGCTTGACTGTTTTAATTTAGTCCATGGGAAATGCTCCGAACTGGCGGTAGTTAAAGCGGACTTATCTCGAGCCACAGTATCATTGTCCATGTTTCACTTGGACTTCGTTGATGTACATCAAGTTGCAAAACAGGAATCTCGACGTATCATTGACAGATTGTATCACACGCCGACTCAACGGAGAAGGGCCTTTGTATCAATCGTAAACGCACGCTGGCATCCGATGCAGGCTTCTTCAATTGGTCTTCTCCAGCGATGGTTCAGTCCGACAAGCTACAGGGACAAGCTTCAAGAACGCTTCAAGTATGGTCAGAGTCCTTTGCAAAGTGAGTCAAACGGCAAATTTGTGACCGGGCCGGTAACGCCGTGATCAATTGATCGTGAACTTGTCATTTCGGGTTTAACGAGCTCTATACGTTGCTTTTCGTTGTCCAACTGTGAATATTTGAATGACGATTGCAGCTGGGTGCATGGGTGGTGCGAAGGAGTCCCAGTGACTCGTGAGGACTGTTCTCCAGCACTTGCACGTTGTAAGTTGCATCGTGTCCCACTGACACGGAGCTCCGTGATTGACACGCCCCAGCCGGCTCACGTACCGACGTCTACTCCAGACATGATGGTAAATTGATAACCCAACTTTTGAAGCGCTAATCGGGTTGTTGGGTTCCATCTCCGAGGAACTGGCAAGCCGCCTTCATACTGACTTTGCTTCTGTTATTTGATTTACCTCGCAATCCGATAAAACCGCAATATTTCCAACAACCCATCTATCATCCGTGACTTTTGATAAGCATTCAACGTTATACGAAGGCCCGGAATCGGAGCAACAGCCGCGCGCAGAGGGATTGGCGAGGACATTGGAGATCGGAGTCAGAGTACGTCTTGAGGAGGTATCGCAATGCCTTTATATGATGCTATATCCCTCTAATTGCCACACTGCAAAGGGTACATTGCGGTGGCAAGGCTTTGGACACAGGTCTGCCGGAACAGATGCAGATAAACGCCCATGGAACGTCCAAGATGCCATCACATCAATGCTGATTGTCGACATCCACCTCCGGAAGGAAGCTTCCAACGAGCTAGTCCTCTCTTTTGCCGAAGCTTCGGCGCCATCCTCAAGCCTCCACGCACGTCGGAAAACTCTTGCCAATGTGGTGCTGGGGTATGCAGACGTCCGATGGCCTGCCGACATCAGAAACTTCACTATCCTCCCCGCCTCATCTCCAGGAGAGGTGATCGATAGGTCGGATCTGCAGAGAGTCAGTAGATGAATGGAGAGCAGCTATGCCTCCCAGCTCCGTGATCATGTTGGCGGATCGCTGCTTTGCTTGTTGTCCGAATAGGTTGTCTCGGCGAGTATAATTGCGGAAGCGGCCTTGAGCTTGCGTCGCACAAGGTTCGGCGGACGTCGTGGAATGTGACAGCTTTGATTTGGGCCCTTAAGAACACTTTCATCTTGTAGGCGCGTGATGGATGAGCGCTGGACTTTGGACCACGCGGCGCGGGCGCAGGACATTCAGGCGCGAGAACGACGGACTTGCACAGGCAGCTTACTGTATGGCGCCGGGTAGGGTTGTGGCGACACCCTTGCATGATCAAATTTGAAATCGGTGTTGATAGCGATGTGCAGGATGCACGACCATGACGAATCGCGGTTTGCCTGGTTCATGTCCAGCCGCTGTAGAGCGTGAGGAAAACAGTGGGATGCAGACGGGAGACGCACCTGCGTGCTCATGAGGAGCGCGGCGCGCGGAGGGCTGCGCCCCGCGCACTGCCCAAGGGACTACATCAGGAAAAAAGAACTATGCTCCCTTGTGCTACCTAGGCTCTGGAGCAGCGATAGCTTGATCGACAAGTCCCCTGCTCCCGAGCCGAGCTTGCCTCGTGCTCATGCTCCCTAGTGCTCGATATCCTCATGCTCATGCTCCCTAGCACTTGATATCTTGAGCCTTCACCTATCTAGTACTTACGAGTTCAATCGAGCAGTAATATATTTATGTTCTGGCTCAGATATTTGCCTCTAGCCTGATATTGTCTTAGTTGTCGAGTTTCGGTAGGACAAATTTGCACTCGATAGTACCAAGAAATTGATCATATTTGCAACGGCTCCATGCTAGTAATTAAATAAAAAAATCCTACTTGTCGCCATCATCGTCGCCGTCATTCTCACTATCAGTCAGACCGTGTGGGCACCAGGCTCTTGAAGGTGGCTGCCAGGCCCCCTGAACCAGAGAGCTGTTCGAGAGCTGTTCGGGGAGCCGCAAGAAGCAGTGCCCATAATGGTAGCCTGCACAGCGAACGACCTGCACAGACCCCTCCATAAGCACGCACACGCGACATCCAAAGCACAAGAACACATACGCGAGCTGGATGACCTGCGCAGCAGTCCATGAGCATGCGCGCCTGCATGGGGATCGACACGATGACCGGACTCTTCTTGTTCGAGTGCTTCGCGCGCTCTGCCTTCGCGCTCTTCTTGAACTCGTGTGCGCGCACCGGCTTCCCCACGAACGCCTCCGTATATGTGGCCATGTCCTCGCAGTTCAGCGGCACAACGTCCGACCGCTTGAAGTACTCTGCGAACTCGAGCGCCGTGCGCGGCGCATGCGCCTCGAAGCCCGAGCACGTGATGTGCGCGTACAGATCCGTCACTGTAAAATGGGTCATAAAACGAGCAGGAGCAGAAGGGAGAGTAGCGCGTACCGGCTACGAGGAAGTCGGCGGTGGTTTGTCGGTTGGCTGGTGTTGACGAAGTACTGCCGTGCGCGGTTGACGGGGCCGAAGTACACCATTTTACCCTCGTAGATCACACAGACCTTGTCGAAATGCTCCTAGAGCGACGTTCCGGCCTGCTAGATGGCCACGATGGTCGATAATTTCATAACGTCAATGGCAATGCGCAGAGCCTGCACGAATTCCAGAGCGGTCGATGCACTGAATAAAACGAGTTAGCGGCAACATGACAACGAAATCCATTACCACGCACTCAAGTCCACGGGTAGAACTGCGCGAAAATAGTCAGCCGTCGAAATTCAAAGAGCAGCGCGCATGTACGCACTTGTCCCAGGAACTCAGTAGACTCCGGATAGCCAGCGCGACACGCCATGGACAGAAGCGTCACCTACAAGGGACTTCACATGCAGATGCGTGCTCTATGATGATTTATAATGGTGAAAGCGAGAGATGAATGAAGTTGAAGGCAAAATCAGGAGAGCGAAAAATCCAAACATTAGTGTACATTGACAGCGGGTGACGATCGTATAGAAGCACTACGCACGGGCCATCTTGAAGCGCTTAACAAATACGGGGAGCAGTGGCGGGCACACCGCGCCTGACACTCACCTTTTCTTTCACCTTCCCTTCCCGTCCCCCGTCGCTCTCGCGAAATGCTCTTATTAATTTCTATGCTCCTTACCACTCAGTACACCAGATCTGCTCGCCATGTTCAACCGACTCCCACTCACACTACCACTACCACTCCGAGAGGGCCTGCTTCAGGCGGCACAAACCTATCATAGCACGAAGTTGAGCATTTGCAGAAAATGGGACATTCATGGATTCCGGAAATGTGCTAGATCAGTATCAATCTGTAGCTACGACATGAGGATCTTGTACTATTCTGATCTCTTGACATTAATGTAATTAACTTCATTGTGCTAGCTAGCCTAGAATGGCATACTGAGGGACTGCAGTATCTAAGGACTATGAGTTCAACTCAACCGAGGCTCCCGTGAACAACTTAGAGGCACCGCAGCGCTACCTAGCCTAGGATGTGCTAGGGAGTATTGCGGTATTGCTATCGATGCTAGCTCGGCTCGAGAGTTGGCAGTGGCGGCTACCTTGCGGATGGGTTTTTCCTGATGTAGCGGTTCTGCAGGGCACGGCTGTTCGGAGCATGTCGGCAGTTGAGCTGGCGGAACACAGTGAAATCACGGGTACGAAACCATCTATGCATGGTGTGAAGGTTAGATATCCGGCTGAGATTCGGGATGTACTTATGTTGATCTATAACCAATGAGTACTTGAGTAGCCTGCTTCAAGTGTTCGATGTGGAAGATGAGAGGAATCTGGACCATGAGTGGTGTTGTGTGTGAAGGCTAGGGGGTAGTGCTCGGTGAGGACGGTTGCATTTGCAAATTTCGCCACGGAGTGGATAGGTATTTTTATTTCCCTTGCGAGCGAAAAATAGCAGGAGCGAGGATAGAAGGCGAGATCCAGAATGAGAAAGGAGAGCATAGGCGCGAACTCATACCTCTGAGGCAGAGCGTCAACGGGGCCGCATAGCAGGTAGATGAGTGTGAAAAAAAAAATCCATCGCATCCGCCTGGGCTTGCTAGCCAGGCCAGGTGGAAGAACATCAGAGTTCGTATTTGCCGCAGTAACGAGGGAGGGCAAGCGCTCACGTCAAGATGAGATTTACATAGAAAAGCATAATAACCACTCCTACAACGCTATACAACTAGCAGTCTGCACCGCAGCCTGTCGGGAATGCCGTACCGGTCTCCCGATCTTGGGCAAACCGTAACAAGGGCAACAACAAAACCGGAGGTACGATTACACATCGATACAGATCGAACCGGCCTTCTTCATATTATCGCTTTCCACGACGCGAGCTCTGTGGGAGTAACTCGTCAGAAATACGGCGTTCGGTATATAGTGCATTTAACACTTACCCGTGGATCACAGGTGCAAATTTGTCGCTAGTACTTCTGCGAGGGGTGGATGTGCTGGACGGACTGTTCAGTGGCTGGACGATATTGATCATGCTGCAACAATTGTAAGCATGGAGTAACATCAAGTCTCGAGGAGCTGTAGGTGCTTACACATGGTCTGGATGGATATACTCGTACAAGCCTCTATGCATTCGCGTCGCGCATATCGTCCTAGTTATGCTCATGAGTAAACTACCTGTTACAGAAAATGATGATGTCCCACATTGCAATAGCTATATGGATATTAAATAAGAACCGGAACATTAAATAAGAACCAGAGCAGTATATGACGCACTTAGTGGTGATTGGAATAACTGTGCGCAAATCGTGTCAGCTATAATGAATGTATTATGAATGCTGAAAGGATCGATATCGTACCAAATTCATGTTATCTTCAAAAAGTCGCTGACTAATTAATTTGAGCGAATAAGACAGAAAATAGAGCTCACCATTCAGGTTCAAGGAGAGCAGGACCTACAAAACTCAAAGGGATTGAGCGAAATGATTATTTGGTATGTGAACACGATGGAACGCACAACGGGTGGGACGTAGGCAAGAACAGCGATGAACAGCCAGAGGACACCCTAGATACCATTTAAAGTAATTAGCTTTAAGTGTGCATGTATTGCTAAGAGGCTTACTTGACGATAGACCAGTCTCCAAAGGCTCCCGTTCCCTCGTATGCGCCAGATTCCAATTACCATAACGATGAGCATCAGGACGTCCGATACAAACGTAACCACAATATTCAGTCTGTTCTTGTCGGTGCCCACGAACACGCACGACATTGTCTCGGGATCCCAGAACGATTCACCATGCTGTGCGCAATAGATTGAGCACGGAGGTGCGGAAGGAATAATGCACGGTTGCTCACCTCAATTATTCCTGGAATGCACCGAGTTTTCGTAAACTCGAAGTGCTCGGAGCATTGGTAAAGGGCTTGCTTACCATAGAGAAGCAACGCTATATTGGTGAGAACGGCTGCGGTTACGAAGATCACTACCAACATCTTGCGGTTGAATATTGCGATGCTAGTGATGCAGCGTTAGATGCATAGCCATGATGCTGTAGAAGTGTCGACGTGCATACGAAGACCAATGAGGATGGATGAGAAGCCCATCGGAAAATACGCGAAGACCTGAACATAGGTTCACTTCAATGCAGCGAGATATTGGAATCGTAATCACCACAAGCGTGTGTATGAGAGCCTGTACACAATATATGTTCATACATCAAGCAAAAATAAATTGCGGACAAGCTATCTCACATTGCAGTCGAATTCGGACTTCAAATTGAAGGTGACAAATTGAAAGATTGCAAATATGAACGCTGTGAGTCGACTAAGAAAATAGAGCTTGACGAACTGGGTCAGTGGACCATTTCTGAACACGAGCAATACTCACAAGAGTGGGCCATCGCCACTCTTCCCTTCCGGCAGAGAGCAACTTCCAATCAAAATGTAGAGTCGTAACGAATTCCCAGCTGACGCATAATGAGCAACCAATTTTCGGGAGTGACAGCGGTGTGTCTTACACAAACACTGCGTCGACAATTTGAGCTAACACAACATCAGACACTTGAAGCAGATGTCAGCGACGCATATTAGGGAATAAGCAAACATACTAAGGTCTTGCTGAACGATGAGCGGGTCGTGCCAGTTAACCATGGTGTAGAAAATACTGACTGCGAGGGGAGGGGGTATTACCGACAGCAACGGCAGAAGGTCGAATCAATAAAAGGTACTCACGGAGAATCCAATAGGAGATAAGTAGGACATATGATCTGAATGCAGTGCCGTCAAGACAGATAGTCGCTCGAGTCCCATTTGATCTTTAAAGTGCTCTCCTCCGTGGGTAATCAACCATATGCTTCATCACAGTGGCTGGATACATTGTAGTTCATCATGATATCAAAGTATCGAGCTTGACTTGTAATTTAGTCCATGGGAGATACACCGGACTGGATGACTTTGACGAGCAAGAACAGTGGCTTTTTTGAGCCAACTGACACTGATGTACATCAAGTTGCAACACAGAAATCTCGACATATCATTGACGGCGTCACGGTGCATCGGAAAGAGACCTTTAAATTGAACCCACGCGCATACACTGAGGGGAACTTCCGATGTTTCCGCTGAAAACATCGTGAGAATATAGGGAACTTAGATTGAATAAGTCCAGATTGATATCAGTGGTGATATTATGATATCATTTACAATATATTTATTAATAATAGTTTGTATGTGACCCTGATGTCTCCAAATTGTTCTGATCGAGAACATTTTCAATCAGGTCTTGAAATTTCTTTTCAATATAACTATTATGTTTTCGCAAATTACATGCTGGTAACATTGTAAGTATGTTTATCATGTGACTCTTATGTTATAAATGATTATATTTTGATTATATATTATAAATATGTCACGAAAAACATTCAAAATAATATTCACATATTATCATTAATCATATTTAGGAAACATTTTGGGAAAAAGTAATGATCTCATTAGGAATTTTTTCGGTGAATACATATTGATTATACTGAAGCCGTGACACTGAATCGTGTGACAGGATTCCGAGAAGATTCGTATGCGATTCCCAAAAGGATCGTGTGCAAAACACAGCGCAATTTGTGACTGCAGTGGAGCGCGGCATGATAAGTGTGTGACTCCAGTGTGTGGCGCCTAGTGAAGAAGGACCGGCGTATACGGGCAGGGGTGGTGAAGCTTTGAAGCTTGAAGTCTGGTGCTACCGGTACCCGTTGGGACTCAAAATATCTAGATATGGACATGGTTCATTATACTTATAAAATAGATTTTTGGGTATTAATTCTGGGTTACCCGATTTTGTCATAAATTAATCGAACCGTTGGCCGTGTAGGTACACCTCCAATCAGATTCTGTTCTAGTATGGTTAGAACAGCATCCCGAAAGACACTTCAGAAAGAATTCTGCCAGGAGAAAAGCCAAGCTGCGAGATGGCGCCGTCTATCAAAGTGCTTTGTTTGTACTTACAAGAAGAATGCCAAGGACCCGGGTGTTTGTCGCTTCCAAGGTACAATCAGACACTTGAACATAGCATGCTTCCTAACGTGGTGTGCGTGCGATCAATAGGAATCAGAGTGATTTCTCACCGTGTTGAAGAGGTCGACTTCCTTTTTGCACATTGTCAAACTCCCGAGTTCCCGCAGGTATTCACCAGACCTTACACCAGAAGCGATATCCACAAACTCATGGTGAGTAGTTCTCATAC
>LUGG01000034.1:0-87874 GCA_001683735.1 Grifola frondosa | reverse complement strand
GTATGAACCATGGCGTGCAACCGCATTGGGCTTATAACACTCCGCCCCCGAAGCGCTATAATCGCCGAGATCACTTCTCAAGCAATGGGTATATCCCCAGTCGCTTGAACAGCGCACGGGCCTCTCCTGACCGCTTCATGAGAATGGTTCACAATCCTGTGTCGGATTCTTCCTATAGCTTGGCAGAGCAAGGTTCCTAGGAGTTTTTGATGGAATGCGTGGATAATTGAACGGTCCTATTATTGATCTTTCAGCTCTCTTTCTATTTATTCGTTGTCATTTCGTCCCCCCGTATTTTGCTGTACATGATACCTCTGGTATAAGAACAGGTCATCGACGTCGCCTTTCGATCTCTACCTCCCTTCGTTCATAGACGTATTTATTGCTAATGCTTTCCGCCACTTGCAGATGTGCTGACTCGTTCAGAGGTGCTGCGAATGGTGCGAAGCTGTAAATGCACAGTCTGTCGTCTGCTTGTTGGTGTTGTATGTACTACCACTTGTAATTATGTTATGTAAATGACTGCGGACGCTGGGGGAAGCGTCAGATGCGCGGATGCATCGACTGTCGATCACTTGTGGCGCCTCGGCTATTCTGCGACTTCTTCAGCTTCTTACCACGATGAGCTCATTGTTCGGCTCGCCATGCCCCATGGTTAGTTATCAATTATTTTTCAATGCTAGTTTCACATTTGACCTTGCCCCATCTCTTTACTGCAGTTGACAAGTGCTCGAATTTCATCGCAACCTACTCTTTGAAAGGTTTCTCGGAGGTGCTGGCGCCATCATCGGGGAACATTGAAGAGCACTCCAATTAAACCTGCAAGACCCACGAGAAGGAAGGCCGGAGGATCGTATTTGCCAGGTGAGGACTAAGAGCGTCAAATTTTACCGCCTGTGATAAATTAGATTTTGCGCTGACCTTTACTTTGCACTGTTGTCAGCTCTGTCCATGACCGAACCTATGAGCTAATTTATACCCTTATTGGAGTGACTGGTATGCGAGCAAAAGTCTATGTACTTTTGCGTACTGGTTTACCGTGATTATGGACGGCGAACGGTCATCAAACTTCAGTGGCTTGCTACAAGGATTGCATTATCTGGTAAGAAATACTATACATACATGATTATGTCTGTAGACACCGGTACTCTTTCTGTCATCACATGTAGCTGTGACGCTGATTCGTGAATAGTATCCGCGCCTTTTCGAGACATGCAACTGGTGTACTCTCTGGGACGATCTTCGAATTTTGAAGGCATCGTTAATCGTAGGATATAACTGGAGCTACACCGCATGCGTAGTGAGCTATCGAACTTAGACGGATAGATTTTTTCTGATAGATTTATTTGTAGAAGGCGCATAAGACAAATCAACCTTCCTACGCATGCGGCGCAGCACTTGCTTTCTACACTTTTCCCAGATATTCACAGTTTGCCGACTCCGCCAATCCTGTCATTTATTTGCAGATTCTTCTTGTGATGCTGGTCAAGGTATAAATCCTGGCACCTCGAATGAAATATTCTGGAAATCATGGAATTGTACCCCTCTTGCCAACCCCTCGAGTGCAAGTACACGATTTTCATGGATTTAAATTTCAGAATTTCTCACGTAGACTTGGGTGGTCCCAGGTTGACACGGTACAGGCATTACTCGTACGTCGAATAACGCCAAGCCTCCTTCGCCAGAAACGAAGAAACTGTCCAATAGGGAGGCACCCGAGTCCGGAATTTGGCATGTGCACAGTCTGTTCTGACACGCATCATCTGTTTTTTGTGCCCCTTGGGTGGGTACCTCTCGCCAGAAGATGTTTTGGCGGGACTTGAGCCAGTGGTTGTTCCGGGGATTGACGCACAGTCATCCGGAGCACAGTTGCCTTGGAGCAACTTCGAGTGCTCTTCCTGTATACGAGTTACCTTCATCTCCTCGATTCCGGTGTCAATAACCGCAGCAAGAACATGGAGGAAGGGAGTCTCTATACCGCAGTCCGTGTACGTGTATGAGTGGATCGGAAATGACAGTGTCTGGGGTCCGGCAATGCGCGCCATTGGTGATCTCGGTGCGACGAGCGTTTGATGCACTGCAATTAATATGTACGCTCAGATGCGGTCAAGAATACTCTCGTGCTCTGGTTTCACATCCACACCTCACCTCCTTCTTATCGACGTCCACCATGTCCACCGGCCAGGTATTCTTGCCCATTGACAACACAAATCCGGCGATCCACTACTCGGGCGGCTGGATTGACTCGACAAAGTCCGCTGCGTGGAATTCTTCTATCGAGGTCACGTCGAATAATGGCGCGACTGCGAGCTTCTCGTTTACAGGTGTGTGCGTCCTGCATTGTGTCGGAAAAGGCGGTCTAAATAGATAGGCAGGCACCGGAGTCGTCGTGGTTGGATGGTCAATTTCAGGCGAGGAACCTGGCGCTTCGGGCGCGCTATCGCAGTACGTTCTTGATGGAGGCAGCGCGATGGAGTATTTGGCCCCATTAGTGGACGATAACGACGTCGTGTTTTATGGCTCCGGCACTGTCGCGGACGGAAGCCACACCCTGGAGATCACCGTCATCAACGCCGGCGTGGGCTATGTCATCGACTACCTCGCGTACCTGCCATCACCCTCGCAGACGACCTCTAGTGCATCGTACATCACCACAGTTTTCGTAACACCCTCGAGTGCCGCTCAGTCCTCTATTCAAGGATCGTCGTCACTGCCTGTCGGGCCGATCGTGGGCGGAGTGGTGGGCGGAGTCGCCCTGCTCGTTGCCGCAGCCTTGGCGTTTTATTTCTTGTACTTCAGAAAACGGCGTGGAGGGCGAGGATTCTACTACCGCCACACTTCTTCGGAGGAGGAGGTGGTGTTTGACGCAGGTTGGTCGTTGCTTCCGGCTTCTGATAGCACACTGGTTGTACTCATGTTCCTGGATCCCTAGAGAAATCCTACGGAAGCAATCCTGCAAAAGCATCCCAAGCCGACCCCTCACTGACAGAAGCACTGCTATCTGACCCCCAACCCGATACCCCAGCTCCATACACCGACTCCCAGCCCTCCGTCGGGGCAACCCCGAGCGCTACCCCGACCACCCACACCTACCCCCGGCCGCGGGCAGCAGCAGCGACACGCGGAGCGGGTCCTCGCGCACACTCGTCGTTGCGAACGACCTCAGCGACGAAACGTCCGCGCCGACGCCCGCACAGCGAAAGGCCACCGAGGCGCGGCGGCGCGCACAGCCTCCTGAGCCCGTGCAGTTCCACGCAGACTCGGGCGTCCGTTTCGGCGGCACAGGCCAGCCCGTCGCGAGCGACGCGCCGCTGCTGGAGGTCCCTCCCCAGTACACGGAATCGTGATGTGCTAGGTCGATGGACGGGCTTCGTGGGGGTTCTGATGCTCGGTTTGTTTGTCCTCGGACGGTGTTGTGGATCTAAGCTCGTATTGTTTATTATAGCATATCATATCTCTGATGACCATCACGTATTCGCAGCTCATGGATATCGTTATCTCTCTCTGCCGCATGCTACACCGGACACGTTACTTCCTGTGATTTCTCCTGGGACGATATCTCTATCTTTGTAGATTGTTGCATCTCATACACCTCCAACTTTCCCAGGCGTGACTTTCATGCGGCGTTCGCTTGTGCTAGTTGCGGTTCGGTCCCTTCTGCATCGCGCACGGAATCCTTCGCCATTTCACGGTTTGGCGCAGATGTCTTTCTCGGAATAATTCATATGTAATCTAACCTCTAAACATGTGATATTATCAATAATTTTCATGTGAGTGGCACACAAGGATATTCTCCGCTGAATCGGTAGATTGCATGTGTAATGCACGGTTGAGGAAGTCTGCAAAACAGATGCGGCTCCAACGTTCCAATTGGCAGTTATGCATGTGAAAATTCGCATGTGTGATCAGACGTTCCCGAGGGTGAGTGCTCATGTGCTTTGAGGGTCTCTACTAATCATATCTACAACGTTTCTTTGCTACAGGGAAGTCTTCGACTGCATCATCCACACCGTTTTCTTTCCCTTTGGCGGTTTCCTGCTCTTTCTCCTTTCCCGTGACTCTCTCTTGGTTCTTGCGCTCTCGTAGTTCCTTCTTCTTGCGTTCCCGGGCTTCTGCCTTCTTACGTTCCTTGGCGTCGTACTCGGTTTGCAAAGTGGTCGCAATGTCATCATGTTTTTGGCGCCGATTCGGCAGGTACGGTACCGGAGCAGTCAAAGACCGCGGTAGCATGTCTCGAAGCAGGTGAGCATTGTGCAAAGCATGAGCGTTAAGGATATATCGCTCAATTGGCTTATGTTCTATGCATGCATCACGTAGACCGGTATCTTCACGTTCTTGCATCCTTGGTCGGGAGCCAGACGCCATGCATTTGGCAAAGTTACAGTCGTGCTGTACATTTATGGCAAAATTGATTTTCTGAAGTGCGGCAGTGAGTTGAATGACTATCGGAGTTGAGTTTCACTCACCTTAGAATCAATAGTCACGAAGGTGTGTTCATTCTGGCGTAGGCTTAATACCGGCATCTTGTATATATGATGTTGCTCGGACCCAATGTAGAATTGATCAATGATTATAAGTACTGCACGACGAGGTGGTTGAATGAGAATTTGGGTGATACGACCAACAATACCACCCGTCTGAGCGGACAAAAACATGAGCGGCTAGTTCAAGGATATCAGCCAAGAGCGTGAACACACCGTAAAGGGCGAGGAAGCAAAAACCCAGAAACCAACTTTACAAACATCGCCGGATTGTGCAATTACCTTCTCACCAGGCCACCAAATTGATTTCTCATCATGCTCGGGGCAGTTCACGGTCTTCAGAGCATCTGTTTGACACCACTGGAGTTCTTGTCGACGGTGCTCCGGTACTGGAGTGGCAGAACCTAGTAAGATATCAGTTCATCCGAAGGTGACTGTGAACCTGTGCATGCAGCTTACCTGCATCAGTGGGCTTATCTACAGACCATCCGAGGTGATTTTGGAGAATTTTGTGCTTCTGTAACATACCACGAACTTGTGAGGATGCCTGTACCCACTCGCTTTCGGATTGTTGCCACATGCCACCCGTTATACGCTGTTTGAGGGCCTCCTGATCGGCGAGCTGCATCGCAATGTCATGACTCGGAGACCGTCGATTAGTTAAGACAGCGCAAAACCGAAAAATGGCATTGAAGCATTCAAAAATCTCGGTCGAACGGCCAATAATAGGTCCAAAGCGAGAGATGTCTTCATGTACGTGTGCGAGAATGTGAAGCTTGATTTTGGACCAGATCTTGGATGGATCAATGAGAGCAAATAGATCCAGTACATTGTTTGTAGCAATTTTCAAGTCTGCCTGATAACAGCAGTCAGTGCTCGTGTCAATCGGGGCAGCGTGAGTCACTTACCAAATATTCTGTCATATTTTTTATTTCCGGAAACCAAAGTAAGGCACACAGGGTGCCGACAGCTTGCCACAGTGAGAAATGAAGGTCATCTATCATTCCGTAGAGGTGAAATATGCTCGTTTGCAGCACTTGTTTAAACTGTCGACCAACCAGTGAGTTTCTATACTGTCGAAGGTAATTTGCCCGAATAGGCGCGATAGTCAAACCGTCCACGGAGCTTGATTGGAGCTTCACAAAGAAATGATCTAGTTGTTGCTTGGACAAGGATGAATGTGTCATATGCCAAGCATACTTAACAATCCCGAGCAAAACGGTATGAAGCAGCTCGACTGGTGTATCGAGGTTAACATCGAAGCCTATGAGTTCAGTCAATAAGAGCCGAAGATGATGAATAAACAAGGTAATATCACTGTTACCTTCAAGCTGGAGGAAGGGGTTATAGAGTTCATTTCCACGCTGTGTAACAAATGCTTCTAGTTCCCGTGTGATGTCATTATCTGAGCGATTCGGATCCTCGGCCTTCAGTTGTTGAAAGCGTGCCAGAAGATATTCAATCCAGTGTTGAGTGTAAGCGTCTTTTACGCCAGAATCTGTTTGACGCTTCTTGACATTAGCCTCGATGCCTTTACAAGCCAGAGAAACTTGATGTTTGACTTCAGTGAGAGTTTCTGTAGAGTGGCGGGGCTGTTGAGGCTATAATAGGCTTATTATTTAAGTTATAGTGTACATAGCAATGAGTTCAATACGCACATGAAATAAACTGTCGTAGCCATCGTTTGTGACCTTGAATCCCTCTGGACCACCACGATGACACTTGCGGCAGTCGTGAAGTCCGTTGCCGCCAATATGACCACACTCCTCGCTCTGCATGGGGTTATCAGCATCTGCATCGATTGCAAAAATGCGAAATCGACAAAATTGCCCAGTAATTGGATCCTGAACTCGCACTGGATGCACGTGGGTATTTCTAATTCAAAATAAACTTGAGAGTGAATGTGGCAGTTTGAAGGCAACTCACTCAATCATTTGCTTGACTGCACCAAATTGCTCAGGGACAGAGGCATTCGGCGAGGTGGAACCAAAATGTACGTGAAATTCCTGCTGTAGAACATGACGAGGAAGGTTAGCGTGGGTGATATAAATGTTCCAATGCTTGTTCCAAGCTTTTGACCGATTTCCGGAGACATCGTCACCCCATACTGTAATCCAGCTTGAGTATAATGGCTCTCCCTGCGCAAGTTCTCGCAGTGGATTTGGCATTACAGAGACATGTTTCTGACTTAATTCTAGAGATAAATTTTAGTGTTTTTCACTGAATATAAAATATTGCACTCACCGTCACATCGAGGGAGTTGATGATGTTCACGGAGATCAAGATAATTCATCCTAAATGCTCTGGATTCAATCTCAATCATCTGTTGGTCAAGAACTGTATATAATATAAAGTCAGCCTGTTGCTCAAGTTCGACAATGAGGTAAGCATCTGCCCAGAGTGCATGATCATCGCGTCGTTTCCAACGTTTCGGGATGACAATCTGACCATTGTGGAGACGGGCAAATTCATCAACATAGAAGAAATTGCCACTGTCATCGACATAGTGTGGGCAGAGCTGATGCAATGGAAGAGCCGTGTTCAGCTTCTCTCCATGCCAGACTTCTGATATTATATCAGATTTGTGCGGATACCGGACCAACAACGGTGCGGTCAGGGGATTCGTGTAATCCTGTGATTTTCTTTCTCAGAATAAGAGAACTATTAATATTATCTTGGTACACACTTTGGCAATTAGCGTCACGATATCATTCATGTAAAAATATTCTGCTGAGGTGACTCGAACTTCAGCGTCTTGATTCCTGCGTCACGCCGCAACTGGTCTTGGAATTTTCGAAGCGCAGAAAAAGATGGGACATCATTTGCACCAGCCTCACGCATGACCCATAAAATCATGCGCATCAAGGCATCTGAGATTCATAATCTGGGCAAATTGTCCAGAATATCAAGGAGCAAGTGCTGTGATAGAATCACTCCTGTCAGCATACCCGAAGATTCATGTAATTTTACTTACAGTTTTATTAGGATATGGAAACCACTGGCCTGCGGGGCGTTGAGAACCATTCTCAAAACCAAATTCATGTGCGTGAGCCTCATCACCGTCGGGATCGTCACCGAGATCTGAATTTAATGTCACGCTAAGCAAGCTCGAATGGTACCAAGTAAATAGTATCGGAGGATTCAACGCACCATGTACTTGCATAATGTTTGTTAACAAGCTATTTACCAACTCGTCATCTTCATGCTCCTCGTCAATCACTCCTTCATGCTCAATTCCGAGTGAATTTGCCATGCGTATTGCGGTGCCCAGTTGAAAGTTTTCATATTCTTGTTCAACCCGATTACGATCATCCTTTGGTTGACTTGGCTCGCCAATTGATATAATGATATCCTCATCATAAATCTGGTTCAAGAATGTCACCACCTCCGGAACCATTCGAACGTGTTTGGCTCGAGGCCGGGGAGCTTCTGGTGCCCATGCAGGTATTGACGCGCTCGTCCAATCCCTCTGAAAGACTTCCTCAATTCGTGTCTCTTCTTCTTGCTGCTGTATTTCCTCTGCTGTCAAGCGTATACTGTCTTCATGCACTCGGGTCTTGAGGTGAGCTTTGAGCGCAGATAGGCCAAGTGTTCTATCACCAATGTATGGCTGACAAACTTTGCATCGAAACTTTCCTTCGCCAACTAGTTCAAAACCTGGATCATGGTGAGTGTTATATTCTATTCTTTTTATAATAGTCATGTAAAAATGACGTTACATGTGTCAATGGCCTTTCGTGGAGCCATAACTTGGGCGTTGAAGGTCCTCGGTGATGTCTGTGGGATGGAGCCACCCACAACTCTCAAACATTGTGGCTAACCACTGTTGCCACTCTGATCAAAGCACATTCACAGCTTTCTATGCTCTCACTTCCCTTTCCTTTCAACATTTATTACAGACTTCTCAAATCCGACCTAAATTTCGTTATCATGGGCATTGACCGCACTGCACTCAGTGCTGCAATGAAGCAACTTCCTGCAACACCACGAGCTACTCTCGCTCATCCACCTTCCCCAGAATCACATCCTCTCGAACGCTCACCTTCTCCCGCATCTCATCCACGCAAGCGTCGCAGGGAGGAAGACAGTGATGATAATGAGAGCTCGGACGACGACGAAAACAACAATACGACGCACCGTCTGACTCCGAGCACACCTGGACACTCACAGGCCACACCGGGCACCTCCCAGTCCCAAGTTCCAGATCGATTCAGCAGTACCAATCTCTCCGCATTCACAGAGAAGGAGTGTAAGCGCGCTAAGCTTGATGCCTCTGAGACAGCGGATGTTCAAGAGTTTAGCAAGGTAAAGTCAATTCAGTGATTTTTTTGACCAGGCTCTCACTTGTTGTATTAGCTTGCAACAGAGAAGAAGCTCACGAAGATTTACACCAAGCTACTTGCCACTCAGAAGAAGCTTGTCAAGCTTGAGGATGACAAGAATGTGTGGGAGGGACCATCGAAGGCGCTGAGGGTGCGTACTCGGAGTCGATTGATTCTATCCGATTATAACCACTCATGTGATCTCTCAGGGAAACATTGCGAAGTATGCTCATGCTGTCCTTCTGTCACCGAACTTGCATGGCTATCGTGAGAAAGTGCCTATCAATCATGTCCTTGTACGTACCCTGTTAATCTCGCTGCAATATCCCATTGTAAGTTGAACATTCACCAGACTATTATCAAACGACTGCGATTTGATCTCCCATGCAACGTTGAGAAGAACCGCTCTCACTGGGCTACAGTCGAGACTGCGGTGAGCAACGCATTGACTTCCAAGCGGTGGTTCTTCAAAGACGAGGTGTGTCAATTCTGAGGTGCTCACAGCATTGAACATTCACGCTATGCATTTGCAGGTCAAGCACAGCGGGGCCAATGATTTGGATATATACACCTTGACAGAACGTATTATAGGTGACAGTGAGGTGAACATGAGCCTCGAACTGGTCGCCTGCATCAGCAAAATGCAAACCTGTCTTATTTACACTTTTTCGTCTGGAGTGTCTTGTACAAGACACCCCGAGCGAACAAGACCTACCAGACCATCCATAAGGTCCCCCTCTCTGAATTTGTCTTTCTTGTCTGGGGCCATCTGAATTATCAGCTTTGTGCACTGCCAGATGTGTTCAAAAAATCAAGATGTTCAAGATGTTCCAGATGCTTCAAGATGCTCAAGATGCTCAAGACCTCAAATATGAAAAAGTTGTGATTTCAGCTGAAGCACCGAGAACTCAGATGTTTCAGAGACTTCAGATGAATGTGAGCATAAAAGTCAAATTAAGACATGTAAGCTGGAAACAGAAATACAAGCTATCAAAGACCATCTCGAAGCTCTGTAAGACTATCCAGACCAACAAGCTAACAAAGAGACCATCCAGGCCAACCAGGTAGCTTGTACGCAACATAAACAGTCCGGTGAAAAACCGTGAGAAATATGAGCATAGGACAGCGCGGCGCACGGGAGGGCATGAGATCATAAGAAAGCACAAGACAGCACAAAGGAGTGGAGATAGTACGAGTTAGAAGTCCGAATGGTCATAGAAAAATGGAGGGATTAGAAAAGGGAAACATATGAAACATAGTGTGCATATGGAGAGATGTAGACGGCATAGACATTGGCGTATTCGAGGCGCACGCTCGTGCAGGCTGTGGTAGAGAGAAGAGAGCGGAGATAGAGTTCGGCGAAGGAAGGCATGTGAAAATGTGGAGAGAACGGAAAGATGTAATCGGCTTCATGCAAGTCGGGGTATTCGAGGCGCGGAATTTGCAGCCGCTCGTTTATGTACTGTAACATATAGTTAACAATGATCAAAAAGAAATGGACGTGCGTACTGGTTCTACTCATCCTCGCAATCACCAGAATCGGAGTCTGGTGCATTGTCTACGAGCATACGGCGTTTGCGTGTCTTCGGGACATCGTCATCCGATATAACGATGACGTCGGGAGTAGGTCCAGCTCTCTTGATGATGGACAGAATCTTCCCCCGGGAAAGCCTCACCGCCGAGTCAGAATATTCGCGCATTGCACTGCCCCACCTGCCATCACTAAAATGGTTATGGTACTTGCTTTCGTTGGCATTCTTCTCGCTGAACTCCCGCTCGGGATACTTGACCTTATCACCGGGAGTGACGTAGACGCGCTCCTCAGAAAACAACCAGAGCGCTCGCTCACTCTGCCATCAGATCAGCTGGGTTGGGTTTATTTTGCCTATTTGTACGTACCGCGGCTGCCGAAATAGCGATCGCACCAATAGGCCAGGCATCCTCCTCGCTTCTGTACAAGCCAGGGATGCTGATTGTACTTCCGACCAAGTTAAGATGGTGGCCAAGAACTGAGAGGATGACCGGAGTGCGAAAAAGGCCCTCTTGAACCTATTGACGAAATGATTGAATTGTGTGATTGAAAGGTAATGAATGCAAACCTTAGGATTCGAATAAAGAAACTCGTCGTCTCTCAGAATCATTGTCGCAGCCTTCGCTCGTTCGGCAAGATCATAAGCTGTAGACGGGTCCTTCTTGAAGATCTTGTCCCAGTCGCGGATCGCCTTATTGCCTATCGAGTGCCGATGCTCGCTCAATTTCTGGGTTATCTGCGGGTAGATGGGTCGTAGTAAGTACTTTCAAGATTGTGCGTTAAACTCACCTTGTAGCAAAGCAAGTTGATCGGGTCCGGCGCCTCAACGTCTCCATACGTAAGATCCCACAACACACTACAGATCTTGAGGTTCTGCGACATGTCCTTAGCGCCCGGCTCAACAAACGACCAAGGGTTTTCAAGCGACATAACGTATGCGATAATGGTCGGCATGAACAGACGTGAGAACCGAATTGCTGTTCCGTCCGGTAGCTCGTAATTCCGAGAGGCCTTGTACCACGACTCCACCCGAGAGGAAGGTTTGCTTCCACTGGATTTCTTCACATGGGCTGACTCGACCAGGTCGCCAGATTCGGAGGGTTCAGTTTTCACTGCTGTGACCGTGACAATGCCCTGAGTGTGCGTGACGTTTAGTACTTCACTTCTAACATGTAAATCACATACATTGCTTGTTAGCCGTTGTCCCCCTTTGACAGGACTGGACTTAGCGGCCTCGTGTTCAACTTCCTCGTCTTCACTCATAAAGCCTGCACTATCCTTGACAATTAGCGGCGTTCTCGGACCTTGGACCTTCTGGGAGCTAGAAGCTTTCTTGCGTTGTCACGCACCAAATGTGTTTGGTACCTGGACATGGCAAAATAACATTGATTTTGCACATCCTGTCATCAGTAAATGATATGGCATGGGACATCAAATCGGGAATATGATCACGTGCTTATACTCATAAATAAAGCATAATTTTGTTCGGCTATTTCCAGGCATTCTTGTTCCCGTCCACCACCATCATGCAGGCAACTTCATACCCTTGTGATATTCAGGTTCCCTACTATCGAGTGCATCGACAGACTCGCAAACATATTCTCATCCTCGATCCAGTCCAGGATCATCTTATTCCAGTCTATTTCTCTGGTCCCCTTCATCTTTTGGGACCCAACATCGAGTTTACAGGACAAATCACCCGCATCCTTCAATTTCAGGAGACTCGAGTCATTGTTGCTGTGGAGCATTACACAGGCACCCAAGAAGTAGCAGTGGGAGTTCCCTATTCCATTCTAGCCATGTTTGAATGGTTGGATGCATGGATCATTTGGAACATTGCTCATCGCAGAGGAATGTTGAAGCCGAACAGCGATATAGTTGAATTGCCGAAGAACATGCTGCAAGCAGGAGATGCGAGACTGATGGATGACTTTCTGTTGATCTATGAAGGGCATGGATGGAAGAACTAGGTCACATGACACTGTATACATTTTTCCCTCTTTCACAGTTAGCACTCAGTTTGCATTATTCCAAAAAGTCAAAGAAATGTGCTTGGTAAATGGGCATATATAAAAATGATTATCAGAAGGATTTAAATGGTTCAAAGGCTAATTGAAAAAGGACCTAGACAAGGCCTAGGCAAGCCTACAGACTCTGAGAAGGTCCAGAATGCTCCAGGTCTTTTCAAAAGCCCAGCACAACCTAGGCTCATTGAAGAACACCCTCAAATTTAGGGTACTCTGAGTTAGAACACCAGTTTAAAGACCCGGACAAGCCCAGGCAAGTTGTTTGACCACCTGGACCCTGAGCCTAGACCAACATACAGGACCCTAGAAGGTTCCGGAATGGCCTAGCCCTTTTTCAAAGGCCCAGTGTGACCTAGGTTTAGCAAAAGATACCCTCAAATCTAGGGTGCTGTCACTTATGGCCCCACTTTGCAAGCCCAGGCAGACCCAGATTAGAACTAGGACCACCCAGACCATGAGCCCAGACCATCTAGACAAGGCCCAGCTACAGAGATCAGGAGAAAAGTAGGAGATATGAATAGAACAGAAGGATTTGGTGCAGAAATGAGCTGAGAAAGGAAATCTTGTAATAATTATGTAGTTTTTTGTACTTTTGTAACATAGCCTAGAATGTTCCAGGCCCATAGGGAATGGAATGTTCTAGAATTTCCTCAGGGTATAAAAGCAGGCCAAACTGCCCCCCTGAGAATAATATAGTTTTTATCCACTTTCACCCCAGACATCTGTGTGCCCTCTCCTTCTGTGTGAATTTCACCTTGGATTGTCACCTGACCAGACTGAGCTCTGGTAGTACAAGTCCAAGAAGAGCATCTCAAGGACCCTACAAGGAAAGTAGGATAGGTTGAGTACTCTGCAGTAGAATATTCTCAGTAGCAAGACAGCAGATTGCAGCGTAAGGAAAGTGCAAGTTTAAGTTCGAAACAAGAAGTTTCTTGGGCTGTTTGACTGTTCAGACAAGTGCTCTGAAAGTACAGACCCAGGCAGGAAGACTCAAGGACCCTACAGGACAGTAGGCTAGGTTGAGCACACTCACGAGACCAGGAATTGAAGTCGCAAGTGTTAGCAAGTAATATCCCTGACATTCATTTGGAATCTACGTACCTGAATCTTATATATTTGATAAATCTCGGATTTCCGGACTCGGCTGAGCCTCTGACCGGAAAAGTAGGAAAACCCGTCACGCTTGGTGCACATTGAAGTATTGAAGGCTTTTAAATTTCTTGCTGCTTATAATTCAGTTTTACTGAACCCCTTGCTTGAAAAATAAATCCTTCTGTGAACAAATTCTTGTGTTAGAAATTTATTCTCAGACAGGAACTCTCACGTACGTCAATAACCCCTTACAAAGAGTTGGAGCCCACCGCGAGGGGGGTGTGGAAGTAAATTCAATAAGCCCAAAAGTCAATTAGAACGAAATCTGGAGACAAACCTGGATATTGCAGATTCAGATAAGAACCCAAGTCAGGCCTTGTTACCAAAGGTTACCAGAATGTACACGGATCATCGTGATCCCCCGAATGAACATAGTCCATTATCAGATACTCAGTTTTCCATGAGTGGATTCAGTAGTAGGTCTGCAATGGATATGCCAGTTGAAGGAACGAAGAATGCCCCAAAGCTATTCAGAGGAGAGGCAGCAGAAGTGCACCCATTTCTACGCCACTTTGAAAAGTTGGCAGCTCTTCATCACCTGACCACAGCAGAAAAATGCGAATTTGTCACAGATTACTGCTCGCGAAGGGTCAGAGAGACGATTGAAGGATTTTCAAGTTACAGAGAAGGCAATTGGGATGAGTTACGATCTAATGTGATCATATACTTCAATGCAGATCTGGAGTCTAAGAGATTCAGACTTAAGGACCTCCAGGCATTTTCAGCCCAATTTAGAAGAGAGTCAATTCATGAATTGAAAGATTGGAGACGATACCTTAGGAAATTCATCCGAATTGCAGGATGGCTCCGAGGTCAGGCAAAGCTTACTGAGGATGATTATGCATATTACCTGTGGATAGGATTACCTCCTTCATTCAGAAAAAGATTGGAAGTTAGGATCTTAGCTCTCCACCCTATGCATGATATGTCAGAACCATTCCAGCCAGCTATGATTCAGCAAGCAGCTGAAGGATTGTTAGGCCCAGATCGTTTCGACACAGAAAGACTTGGAACTGAGGATATCTTCAAGCATGATAGCAGAATAGAAGATTCAGATGATGAAGCAAGTGATGATGAAAGGATAGCCCCAGCTAGGAAGGCTAGGAGACAGCCAGCAAGGAAATCAAGAGTTAAGCCAAAAAGGGTATATGATGACAGTGACACAGATGATGATGAAGAGGTGACTCGGCCAACAGAGCCAGCACCTAAATTGAAGAAGAGCATTGGAAGAGTCGTGAAGGAATCTCCAAAGGAGCCAGAGGAGTCAGAAATAGATAAGCTAGTTAAGCAAATGACTAAGCTGTCTGTAAATGATCCGCAATATGGAATTTTGTTCTTGAAGGCATCCAATATAAACCCATTGGTTACAAGATGCTTACCTCTTCCCCATATTAATCAGGCAGCACCCTTTGGAAGACCAGCTCAGCCAGCAGGACCACCAAGATTTGAAAGACCAGATCCTAATCGATTCTCACCTGGAAGATTTCCACCACCATCAGGACTAGGATGTTATGGATGTGGAGAGCAAGGACATATCATGGGAAATTGCCCAAAGATCCAAGATTGATGTCCAAAGGACATCTCCTTAAGGATTACCGAGGACGATTTACTGATAAAAATGGAAACGTTATTCAGCGAAATGGAGCAGAGAACTGGGTGCAAGCCATCAAGGATGCTGTGCCTCAGGTTCATTTTGTAACCTATGGGAAGGCTCTTGTAGAGTCAGAAGATGAATCAGATGCAGAGGTTATGGTTTTACCAGCTGAAAAGACTTCAAAGGAAGCTCGGACCTATCGAAAGCAGCCATATGAAAGCACTAGGCCATCTCTTCCCAGTAAAGGGAAAGAGAAAGAGGCTCCGCACACATACTACTGCTTATAAGCCACAGCCATCAACATCAAGTTCATATCCCCATTTCAAGGAACGTCCTTTCGAAGTCCAGCAAAGATCATTCAATCCTGATAATGATGCGGAAATGGTTGATGACCCAGCAATGGCTCGCATGCTTCGAAATCAGCCAGATAAGACTGTAGAAAAGAACCGAGGACCAAACAAGACATCAGCAATTAGCCAGGAAGTGGACGCATCAAATATTATGAATAGGATTCTGAAATTCCTTTCACAATATCAGTTGGAGAACTATTTGGGATCCAAGGAGGTGTCACAGCAATTGCAGAATGCCTTGAAGGTCAAGAAGATAGAACCAGGACAGGACCAGCAGCACACTTGGTATCTGGATTTACAGCAGATTTAATCTCAGGAATAAATGAGACCCGATCACCTCTTATCCGGTTAACCATGGACTGCAATGAGAAGCCAGTGAACTTTATCATTGACACAGGATCCCAGTTGAATATAATCAGTGAAAGGATCTGGAAGTCTATTGTGCAAAGGCCCATGGACAAGTCCCGTGCTATTAGCATAAATGATGCAAATGGTGGCACAGGAGACTTACTAGGTCTTGTTAGTGATGTGCCTCTGAAATTTGGACACATAAACACTAGGTTTAATGCATATGTGGCACCTAACCCTCCATTTGAAGGATTATTAGGTAGGCCTGGCAACGAGCCTTTGGTGTAGGAATACGTGAAGGGATGAAGGAACTTTCCTTACCTTCAGAGGGCCTCCAGGACATCCTGATTCTGAAGTCTTTCGTGTCATCACATGAAGACATAGGAAGTGCAGCCTCATTTGCAACTATTGTTGAGGAGAAGCCCCAAAGCAACCCGAGACATTGTCCAGGATTGAGTCAGTAGCTGATGATGATGATAGTGACAAGAGCTCTGAGAAAAGTGTCAAGAGTGAAGATGAATACAGTTCAGATATAGAGGATATACAGAGACAGATTCAGATGAAGAAAGTACAGATGCAGATGAAGAATCAGATAAGGAGAGTCTAGCCTCAGAATTCAGGAAGATTACAATAAGGAAGAAAGCAAATGGGAGACTGAATCAGGTATATCGCCGGCAAAGTCGAGAAATGGCCATGTATCAGTCTCTGTTAACCACCCAGATGGAGACTTTAGAACAGACAAGACAAGAAAGATTGGAGCAAGTACCTTAATGGCAGATAATGGTGTAGAGTTCATAAAAGATGAGACAGCAGATTATGGAGCTCAGACCTTTCTTATTCGGGATGCGCAATTCTTCTTCCGAGATGTTCATTGCAATGGACATGCCATTGTGCAATTATACCCACACTCTAGAAAGAACATGGGGAAACTTGGTCGTTTACTTGGACGACCTGTTGATACTCATCTAATGATGTTAACTGCTGAAGGACTGAAGCCTGATGTAGTTCCCCAAGTAGCTCAAGTCGGACCTACCTGTTATGATGGACTGACAATTGGACCATGGTCCCACCTTGATCCAATGATTGTACTTCATATGTATGCAGGACACACGACCATCCCATTTGTAGTTGATACGGATCGCAAATCGACTGTGTAAATGCAAATGTATGGAGTCAGCAAGAGGAACAAGTCGTGAGATAGGAAAAGGAGTCATCATTAGGGACATATCAGGAAATCCTCTTACCTGTATTGGAGCTTGGGATGTAACCCTGACCATAGGCCGTGTTGATACTCAGGCAACCCTGTATATCATAGAAGGTTTGGCTGTGCCAGGACTCCTTGGCCGACCATGGCAATGGAAGAATGAATTCAGTTTAAGTCATAAGCCTGAGGGGTTTTGTAGGACTCCGAGACTATCATGGAATCAACACTTATGAGATATTAATCACAAGCCCAGGAATACAGAAAGCTGTACTTGATCGGACTTTACGACTGTGTGCATTGTTATCAACGAGCAGAACATAGAGAATCCGAGCACTGCAGAGACCCAGAAGGTTGGAGCGACAGTTATCAGAGCTACTGAAGCGAGATTCCGAAGAAATACCTATTTATCGATGGGAAGCTACAGATGGTGCACAATTAGTAGGGCCAACAGATATCAATGACCCTGGATGCTGGGACAACGGCTCCAATGATCCGGCAGAAGTTGAAAATCTGAAGGAACACACCGAATATGATAGATGGGTTGAAATGGAAAATCAACGGTTGTATCACAACATGCGAACAACCTTCCAATTTCAAATAGGGCAAGCAGTAGATGATGTTGCCCTCCCCATAACCCACATTTCTGCCAAGAATGCTCGAACAATTCAGGAGGAACCAAATGCCAATCTGACAAGTATTCAGGAGCAACAGTACTTGTTGCAGGATGTTAAAATAACAGTTAATGGAAAGCAACGGGAAGGTCATGCAGTTCTCCATATGGTATTTGCCCAAGAGAATTTGCGAAAGCCTCAGGAAGACATTGTAGAGACCAATGTAGTGGAAACAGTAGCAGGAAACTCTGAGCCAGAATTGATCAAGGTAAAGGATCAAGGATCACAGACTGATGAGCAAGGCAATATCGATGATGATGGCCCAATAATATGTGGGGAAAATGGTCTTTACACCAGATTAAAACAGGATCTAGGAATTAACAAGTGGGATTTGGACAACCTTTAAAGGAGAAATACACAAGTGCCATTGGAAAAATATCAGAATAGGCAGGATATCAGATTGAGATAAAGGAAGAAAACCCAGAAGATAATTTGAAGCAGGTTACCAGAAAGGGAAGGCAAGCATTGATCAGACCGGATTCATATTTGATTGCGAAAAGTTACCAAAAAACCAGAAATAGCAGGATATTTATAGATTCACGATCTGTATATGAGCTGTTCTAGGTGCTAGCAGGGAACACACTCATCATCCTAGAATATCGAGGAATCAAGTTAGATAACTATAGAAAAAGAAGGCGAGAATGACTCACGGCAGTTGAACTGGGCGAGTGTCCGTATTACCAACTTGGATGGTCACCACACCCACTCCCTATTCGACGACGACATGTATTAGAAAAGAAGATGTTCAGAATATAATTTAAAGAAGACTTACGTCGATAGTTTCAACAGCAATGATTTTTCCGGTCTGAACGGCTCCGTCTTCAAAGAAGTTAACAGACGAGTTGATCTGAAATTAGATTAACATTAGCCGATCGATCAAGATCGAAAATGATCGAAAGGAACTTACTTCGTAGGGCGGCATATGGATGAAGAGGTTCAAGAAGGGATTGAACCAAAAGGAAATCCCACTGCCATTATATAGGCCAAGCCTTGACAGCACTTACCTCATAGAATTTGATGGATGCAACGCTAACCGACGAGTCGTTAAGGTGGCGATAAACAAAGTTAATATTACCAGATCAGATTAGGAAATCAGGGACCAAGTAACAGGACAAGGAATTGGGTTTGATGTATATACCAGGGGCGCAACAAATATTAATGATAGTACCCGATAGGGCAAGAATGTTTGCAGGACATACTTAGGACTACTCCGTGAATTTCGGACTCGGAAATGCAGGTTGCAGCATAAGCCATGAGAGCTATGGGCAATGTGTACAGTCAATTCAGGTAGTCAGTATTGGGTCTGGACTCTTGAGAACCCAGTGGTAAACCAGGAAAGCATCGAGGTCAATGTATATTCAAATTAAAATGGCACCCATTCACAGGAAAGAAAATTAGGAAATTAATCTGGTAATGAAGATATTAACTTGGTCCACAAGACTTGTTAGCAAAGCTCGGAAAAGTAATTCAGTTTACTTACCATGTATCGACTTGAGGTTAAATCAAGCTCGCATTTGTGCTGAACCCAGTAGTGGTTAGAAGCTTATATAATTGGCAGTTGGAAGAAAACCCAAAGTTATTAACGAACAGGATCCATTTGGTGAAGGTGTACCCAGGACAAGCATGATTACAGAAAGCTATACTTACCAAATGGAGAGCCACGAAATCTTACTTGATTGTCTTTTGTTTTGAATACAAATGTATGTATTCAAACAAAAAGGCAATCAGGCAAAGAGTCATGAATCAAGTCACGATTGAGGAGTTTGGTGCGGAGTGCACTGTCAGCTCAGCTGATAAGGCCGCGAACTTCTTAGAATAGTATTTAGGAACAGAGTACCCAACAGGAAAATCTTGGTCATATTGGACACCGGATTGTATTATGATGTGTTAACCAGGGATGCAAGATATAGACACAGGAAAGGATCAGATTACGTATAACAGGATAAGACATTACTTGGACTAGATTTTGGACCAGAATCATGTGTAGTTGCGGCATACGCCATGAGAGCGGTGGGCAAGGCATGAGGCCAAATCAAAAAGTCAGAATGTCAAACAAGAAACAGGAAACTCAGGGACAGGCAAGCTAGCGCATCAAGGTCAATACACATCAAATTAAATACAATCACAAAAGCAATATGGGTAAGAACGTAACCGTCTGCCGCATGATAGCCAAGATACCGGCGAGCTATTAAATTAACTTGCAGTCGTTCAAATTCGGGATAAGTATGGAAGGCTTAGATCCATGTAACCACGTCACACACGGCCAGGTTACCATTGACGCGAACAAGTTTAAAACGGAGGTTTAAACACCGCGAGCAATCAAAATACAATTTGGGCTAAGAGACGGGATACAAACATGGATAAGGAGACCATAGCTACAGTAATAACGAGACTGTGGGGCGGTTCGAGATTGGGTCAACAAGACCATACAGCAAGATACAAGATTAATATACAATTAGTATAATATGGATAAGTCTGACGGAATCGAGAGGTTAGTAACGGATAGAAAGCAGTTATAAACGAGAGGGAACATACCGAAGATAGAAATGTCGAGCGCGACCGGGTCGCGACGAACACATTGAGGATAGCGTCGATGGACGCAAGCGAAGAGGGCGAACTGTGAAGACGAGCATTAGCGGACAGGCCAGACGAGAGAACGAGCGCCGCACGTGCCTAGGTAACAGGCCCGGCAGTCTTAAATAGACTGTGGGGCGATGTATGCCCCCTGACGATCCGCGGCGATGAGCTGCAAATACCAGTGTGCGTGCGGAAAGCCGCATCACACCCCGCCGCACGGCCATGGGGACGGAGAAGAGAGCGTGTGGCACGCACGCGTAACGGCGCGCGAAGCCCGCAGCGCATGCTGGATCAGAATATACTGGGTTAAAGAGTCGGGCCGTGGGGAGATAGTGAGAGGCAGACGTACGAAGAAATCCGGGCAACGCCAACCTCCTGGTGAGATGCAGCGTGCTTAGGGCCGCGCGGAATTCCTGACTGAAGAACGACAGGTCACTAGGAAGTTCGGAATGTAAGTAAGTGAAAAAGCAGGCGAACGAGAGACGTACCGATTAGAGATCCAACTCGTCGAGCACCGGGGCTTGGAAGCTATACAGCGGAAGGAGAGGTTGTGACGGCACGCGCCCGCACAATTGAACGACGTGCAGGCACAGGAATGCGAGGAAGCGCACCGTTCCCTGGTAAACGAAAGCCAGCAGCATGCAAATAAGTGGTAAAAACATGGCCGGACTCACCAGAACAGAGAGGAACGCGGACGCTGCCCAGTGTCGAGGCCGCGCGGTATGAGCGTTGAGCGCACTCGCTCCCGGAATAAACATGTCTGTTGCAACAAGGACGGGAGATTTAAACATGGGAAGATGTGCGAGAAGCTGAAGGCGAGCCCGAGGAGTGCTGAAAAGGATCTAGCGGACGAATCAGCTATTTATATAGGAAGGAGGTGAGGAGCACGTGAGAACTTACCGAGCGAAATGAGTTTGGGACGAGAGACTTGGGGTATGACTCCACGGAGGTGTAGAACAGTCGAGGCAAGTCCAGACAAGACGAATTCCTTGGGGAAGAGAGGCAGCTAAGTCAGATAATCGAAAAACTCGAACTATTGGGCGCGTTAGGACGCGCCGTGCAGCGTTGGACACCTGAAAGCATGGCGCGACGCGTCTGGTGGCGCAAGAAAGATTAGCGCGATCGAAATCACGAGGAAAGGAGCCAGGACCTAGAATGAGGACCTAGATAGAAGGGAATATAAGATGGGGGAGCGGCACATCTGAGATTGAGCAGACCAGATGAACCCCCGATTGCCCCAGGGAATGGAGAAGGGACTGCGGATGACGTTGCGGGAGGAATCAAGGGCGACGCCGCGGCACCATCGACCAGATCTCGGGCCACGCCGAACGACCTGGAACGTTAGCAGAAGAGTGCAGCGGAAGGAGGATGCTAGAAAGCAAGAAAATCGACCCCAGTTCTCCCCAAGAAGCTTGGAAAGGGGAGGAATCAGCTGACCTGTGGTCCAATGACAGCACGGCCAAGCACGATCCACAAAAGATCTAGAAAGTACGAGATATGCGTCAGTGCTGCGCGCGAAGAAAGCGGGGTAGATACTCACGGAAGTATCGTACGACGAGGATCTTCCCCAAAGAAAATAAGAATGTTTAGGTCCCGAGATCAGGGCGTCGAGGGCGAGATTGATCCGCGCGCTGATTAAGCGGCATAGAATAGGATGGTAGATGGAGCGCGCTACGCAGGATCTGTAAGGTTAGTAAACAGTACAGGCCGTAAGAGTATGAATAACAAGTAAGAGACTGTAAGAAAAGGAGAGGTATAAATAGAGGCCGCAAGGTGAACGAAAGATCGGGCTCCACTCACTATGTCAAGCCCCTTCTTGTTCCGGGCGAACGCGCCCTCTACGCCTCGACCTTTGCTGCGCTGGGACCGTATCTACCAGTTTCACCAGAGAATGCATGGCGTATCTGTTCTGCCGGCGACAAGCGACCCGATTTTGACGGCTACCGAGATGCATTACTGTCCGACGGGCGTCGCGCCTTGGTCCAGGGATCCCCAACGCCCTGACCTGACGGCCATGTTCTTAGTAAAGAACGCTTGCCTCCAGGATAACACCGGCTCGATGGAAGGCGACGCCGTGATCATTTTCGACAGCACGGTCGACGAAGGGAGGCCGAGGAACACCCGACGGGTGAAGCAAGCGGTTCGAGGCAATGCAACGAGGGCACCACGACGACGGGCCCGCTCGTTGGATCGGTATTGGTCGATCGTCCAGTTTTGATCCACTCACCGCCGTACACGCCGCGCTCGCCTGTGTACCTTCCGCGTTCACTTTCCGCTACCCGCCGCCGACGGTATCCACCACGTACACCTCGGTCCGCGATCGTTATCGGTCGTTGGTCGACGTGGCGGTGGCCACTTTGAACACGCAACGTGCACCGAAGGGCAGAACCAAACCCAGCCGGATACAGAATACGCTGGAATTGATATGAAGGATGACCAAGAAAGTGAGGGGATTCCTGTGGAAGAAGAGGTGAGAATAGGAGCTACCGAAGTTGGCGGATGGACCGCACTCACCGAATACTTGCGCGACCAGCGTTCCGCCGTGGAACGCGAGGTCTCCAAGGCGCTATCCTCCGTCTCCAGCATATCGAGCTCCAGGCTCACACCTTCAGTGGACACCCGCCTCAATTACACGGCTCCGTCGCGTCGCGAACGCGAAGCCTCTCCCGAGCCGCGCAAGAGACTCCGCGTTCGCGAAGCCCCCCAAATTATCGAGAGACGCGCCGTACGTATCCACTCTTCGGTCAGCGTCGCAAGCTGAGGAATCGTGTCCGTTCAGCCCTTGAAAAACAAGCAGGAAATCAAGTTGTAGGCCAGCCTATCACCAGGGTAGTTGTCCTCCCGGACGACGACCGCCGCATGCTCGAAACCGTCCTCAGCATGCCCGCACGCGAGTGGAACATTGAGGATTGTCGCTTCCTGAGCGATGTGATCGCCGCAATCACGCTCGCGCTCCACGAGATCGGCACGGGAGAAGGAGGACGGCCGGTCATGAGTGCTGGCCGCGGAAGGAAAAGGTGCCCTGCATGGCAAGATAGAGGAATGTAGGCAAGGTGCGAGGTGCAGCGCGCATGAAAAGCTCGGCGTTTACACGCTAACGAGCAGAAGTCTGGGATAGCAAAGCAAGATCAGCTTGAATATGTGTATTTAGTACTCACTTTGTATGCCGGGGGGCGAAAATACGAGCTAAATTCGTTAGACGAAAACCATCGGTCCCGAGCGCAGTAAGAACGAGAGAAGCCATCGGCGAGCAAGCTAAGAAATACGATATCGACGGGAATGCCAGCGCAGCAAGTTGAGCACCCAAGGAACCGAGAATGGAAGGGAGCCTGCCAGCGTGCGAGAACGCGGGGCAAAGGGGACATTGAGAAGACAGATAGGCTCCGAGAGAATCATCCGGCGCCCGAAGGCAGGCCAGGAAGCGCGCAAGAAAGATCCAGCAGGATAGAAGGGAGACGAGACAATAAAGGAACGAGCGCTGAACCAGACGCCAACGCAGTGACGCGTCGCGCGTTGAAGTCACATGTTGCACTTGAAGAGAGACGCGCGGGCAGCTCGGAGAGAGAAACGCCCGCAAGCGCTCAAGAGAGACGCGCGCGTTGAGCGCGCCACAAGCCACAACGGTGACTTCGGTGTCACCTCGGCGAGTGACTGGCGCTAGTCACTTCCGCGCGCGCTAACCGCGCAATTGAGGCTCAAGACAGTAAATACTGATATCTAGAGAGCCCGAGGTGCAAATTCTTGATATTGAAACCTTGTATAGGTCGAGATATCATGAGAATTGATTGTTACAGAGTTACAAGGAGTGACACCATGCAGCTTAGGCAGGAAGAGATCAGAATCAGGAATATTCAGATAATTCCTTGACACAAATCATGTAAGAAATGTCAGGCCACTTTCTGGAGGACCTAGAACCCATCCAGTAGGGCCTAGAACCTTGAGAAATGACTCATGAAGAGCCTAGACCCAGGACACTCCAAGTATATAAGGAGGAAGAGATCTGTAGGACCAGAACACAAGAACACCCTCTAGAATTTCTTACAATGACACCCCATCTTTGGAGGAGAGCTTGAAAGATCCGGAATTTAGAAAGAAGTATATAGCCAAGTTGCTGAAAGAAATGGAAAAGAAAGAAAAACAGAAAGCTTATAGAGAAAAAAACAGGCTTCCCAAGCGCGTACTAGGAAACAGACTATGGAAGATATAGCTCGAAAATGTAGACGTAATAAGCAAAAGGCAAATAAGGAAAAACAACGGAAAACATTCCAAACAGAAGTTGTCTCTACTAGAGCCTTTTCAGTTCGATCCACATTCACTATCTAAATTCTATCAACTTGAATCAAGCTTATTACGAAAGGCACAATCATGGACTGCTCTCTATATGAACATCCCTATCTGAGTCATTCACAAGTGAAGAAATAGAGGCCGAAGGACAGGAGGAGAGAGAGATGAAGAGGTAAACAAGGATAGGAAGAAGAATTGGAAGATGGGCTGTATGCGCCACCTCCTAAACCTATAGACCCAAGTCCAAAAGGCAAGAGGGCGTGGCAGAAAAAAGAAGGAAGCCGAAGAAGACCATTAGGGAAACTGAAGGCAAGAGACAAGAGTCATTGCGAGTAATTATGTTGAAGAAGACTATGGCCAAGAAACTCGGGATGGATAAATGGCCGAAAACAGATGGGACCACCAGTAGCACATCAGGATAATCGTCCGTAACTGACGTTAAACTAGACATATCTGGACTATAGTTTGGTGTATTTCACCCCCAGTTTTCAGAGCCCCATTTATTGTTATCTCAACCAGCCAACACTCAGTGAAGTCGTGAAGCAAGCCAAGGATACTAAAATGAGTTGTATACCATCCATTAGTATCTCGCTTCCCGCAAACAGCGTAAAGTCACAGAATTACCTAGCAGAACACAGAATGACACAATCAAGGATTGTGAGCAATGCAGTATATGTATATAAGCCAGTGGACCGAAGGGTGAAACCAGTCCCCGGTGTCTTTCCAGAAGATGCACGTGTAAAACGATGCTTCCCGGAGAACCCGCTAGACTCATTATACAGCTACCTTTTAACCCACCAGACTTTATACCCACAAAGAGACTACTACAGAACGATTAGAGCAGATAAAGATAAATGAAGAAGGATTTCTATGGCCTGAAGAAGAAAAATTATTTAAGCATATAATTCAGATAAATGAAAGAGTTCTAGCCTTTGATGAAACTGAACGAGGAACATTTCGAGAGATTACTTTTCCCCTTATATAATTCCGGTAATACCACATGTACCATGGGTTGATAAGAATATCCCCATAGCACCAGGATCCGAGATAAGGTGGTTAATTATTACGAGAAAAGATTGAAGCAGGAGTGTACGAGCGATGTCAATCATCTTATAGATCAAAATGGTTTTGTGTGTTGAAGAAAAATGGCAATTTAAGAATTGTCCATGATCTTCAACCACTTAATGCAATTACAATTCGAGATGCAGGTGTGCCCCCGATATTGGATGCATTTGTGGAACCATTTGCAGGAAGACAGTGTTATTCAGTGTTTGACTTATTCTGGGCCTTTGATGCCAGAAAAGTCGATATTACCAGCAGAGATATGACAGCATTTCTTTCACCACTTGGACTGTTACGAATTACTCAATGCCAATGGGCTTCACAAATTCTCCAGCAGAATTTCAAGCATGTATGACATTTGTATTACAAGAGGAAATTCCGCATATAGCAAATGTGTTTATTGATGACTTACCCATCAAAGGTCCTAACACAATATATCCGGATAAAGAAGGAAATCCAGAAGTTCTATCACAAAATCCTGGTATTCGAAGATTCATATGGGAACATGCGCTAGACGTTCATAGGATAATGCATAGAGTTGGTCAAGCTGGACTTACATTTTCTGGACCCAAGTCCCAAATTTGTAAGCCACAAGTAGTAATTGTTGGACAGAAATGTACACCGGAAGGAAGAATGCCAGAAGATGATAAAGTATGCAAGATACAGAACTGGCCCACTCCTCGCTCAATTAAGGAAGTCAGAGGATTCATGGGATTATGTGGAACAGTTCGAATTTGGATAGAGAATTATTCTGAACAAATTCGGCCAATGAAAGAATTAACTTTTAAAGGAGCCGAATTTTCATGGGATTCACGTAGGCAAGCATCTTTCGATACTCTTAAAGAATTGATATCATCAGCACCTGCCCTTCGTCCAATTAACTATCAGTCAGAGAATCCAATTATCTTATCAGTAGACTCTAGCAAGTATGCTGTCGGATTTATTCTCTCACAAATTGATGATGATGGAAAGAAGAGGCCAGCTCGATATGGTTCTTTACCAATGAAGGAAACGAGTCAAATTACAGTCAGCCAAAGTTAGAGCTTTATGGTTTATATAGGGCATTGAGGCATTTCAGACTATACTTGGTAGGTGTGAAGAACCTCCATGTTGAAGTCGATGCAAAATACATCAAAGGAATGCTAAATGAACCCGACTTGCAGCCTAATGCGACCATTAACCGTTGGATTCAGGGAATCCTTCTGTTTGACTTTAAATTGATTCACGTGCCAGCAGCACAACATAAGGGACCAGATGCCTTATCACGAAGAGCACTAGGAGAAGGAGAAATAATTGAAGGAGACGATGATGAATGGTTAGATAATATTGCTTTGTTTGTCAGGCTTTTGCAACCAGAACAGAGTAAGAAAACCTATGGACCTTTCCAGAGACAATTGAACCAGACACAAGAGTGTTTATTTCAACTACAACTCACAGGATATTTCTCTTCGACAAATCAGAGATTTCTTGGTTACTCTGGAAATGCCTAGCTTTCCCAACCCAGCTGCAAAATTGCGATTTGCTAGAAGATGCAAGCATTATTTCGTGAAAGAGAATATGATGTTCAGGAGACAGAAGAATGGAATACCCACACGTGTAGTGTTAGAAGCCAATGAGAGAATTGCAATTCTCAAGCAAGCACATGATGAACTAGGACACCGAGGAGAGTATGCTACCTTTGAAACTGTACGATTACGCTTCTTTTGGCCATTTTATCGGGCAGATGTGCATCACATGTGCAATCTGTAAAGAATGCCAAATGCGAAGCATTCGGAAGGTAGCAATCCCTCTTCGAATTCCACACCAGCCACCTTATTTACCAAAGTCTATATGGACATAATGTTTATGCCCACAGCGGTAAAAAGACATGTATAGTGGCTTGTCGAGATGACTTGTCAGGCGTAACAGAAGCACGAGCCTTGAATAGTACATCCTCAGAATCAGTAGCAAAGTTTTTCTGGGAACAGATAGTCTGTAGATATGGGGCCACAGGTCAAGTTACCACAGATAATGGACCTGAGACAAAGGGGCATTTGAGAAATTAGTTCTCAAATATGGTATTCCTCATGTACGAATATCTGCCTATAATTCTCGAGCTAATGGAGTAGTTGAACGAGGACATTTCATTCTGAGGGAAGCATTGGTTAAAGCCTGTGAAGGAAGAATATCCCAATGGCCAGATCTCTTGTCACATGCTTTATTTGCAGATCGTGTTACCACAAGACGAGCCACAGGATTCAGTCCTTACTATCTATTACATGGAGTCCATCCAGTATTTCCAATGGATTTGCGAGAAGCCACCTTTTTGGTAGAAGGATTTCATAAAGACATGTCTCATTCAGACCTTCTAGCCTTGCGAATACGGCAACTAGAACATAGACCAGAAGATATAGCCCGAGCTGCAAAAGCTCTAGCCAAATCACGGTTGGCTTCTAAGGAGCAATTCGAAAAGAAATTTGCTCACCGATTATTCCGAGAATCATATTCACCAGGAGATTTAGTTCTTAAGCGAAACTCAGCTGTTGAGCAAGAAATGAATAGAAAACATAAGCCAAGATATCTAGGACCATACGAAGTTGTAAGAAGAACCCGAGGAGGAGCATATGTCTTGAAGGAACTAAATGGAGACATAATTAGAGAGAATGTAGCTGCATTCAGGCTTCTACAATACCATCCATCAGACGATGACCTGGAAGTTTGGCAGATGAGCCAGAATTTATGCTGTACCCAATGATGCAGGAAATAGAACAGGAAAATGAGGAAACATGGAATGATAATGAGCAAATTGTGTCCATAGATAATGAGCCAGACTTGAATGAAGATCGGGAACCAGTTAGTCAGCGAACCAGAAGCCATAGATAGAAAAGGAGAAGATGAAAAGGAATTGACGACTGGGGACAGTCGAGTAACTGTGGGGCGGATGTCACGCACCAAATGTGTTTGGTACCTGGACATGGCAAAATAACATTGATTTTGCACATCCTGTCATCAGTAAATGATATGGCATGGGACATAAATCGGGAATAGATCACGTGCTTATACTCATAAATAAAGCATAATTTTGTTCGGCTATTTCCAGGCATTCTTGTTCCCGTCCACCACCATCATGCAGGCAACTTCATACCCTTGTGATATTCAGGTTCCCTACTATCGAGTGCATCGACAGACTCGCAAACATATTCTCATCCTCGATCCAGTCCAAGGATCATCTTATTCCAGTCTATTTCTCTGGTCCCCTTCATCTTTGGGACCCAACATCGAGTTTACAGGACAAATCACCCGCATCCTTCAATTTCAGGAGACTCGAGTCATTGTTGCTGTGGAGCATTACACAGGCACCCAAGAAGTAGCAGTGGGAGTTCCCTATTCCATTCTAGCCATGTTTGAATGGTTGGATGCATGGATCATTTGGAACATTGCTCATCGCAGAGGAATGTTGAAGCCGAACAGCGATATAGTTGAATTGCCGAAGAACATGCTGCAAGCAGGAGATGCGAGACTGATGGATGACTTTCTGTTGATCTATGAAGGGCATGGATGGAAGAACTAGGTCACATGACACTGTATACATTTTTCCCTCTTTCACAGTTAGCACTCAGTTTGCATTATTCCAAAAAGTCAAAGAAATGTGCTTGGTAAATGGGCATATATAAAAATGATTATCAGAAGGATTTAAATGGTTCAAAGGCTAATTGAAAAAGGACCTAGACAAGGCCTAGGCAAGCCTACAGACTCTGAGAAGGTCCAGAATGCTCCAGGTCTTTTCAAAAGCCCAGCACAACCTAGGCTCATTGAAAACACCCTCAAATTTAGGGTACTCTGAGTTAGAACACCAGTTTAAAGACCCGGACAAGCCCAGGCAAGTTGTTTGACCACCTGGACCCTGAGCCTAGACCAACATACAGGACCCTAGAAGGTTCCGGAATGGCCTAGCCCTTTTTCAAAGGCCCAGTGTGACCTAGGTTTAGCAAAAGATACCCTCAAATCTAGGGTGCTGTCACTTATGGCCCCACTTTGCAAGCCCAGGCAGACCCAGATTAGAGCTAGGACCACCCAGACCATGACCCAGACCATCTAGACAAGGCCCAGCTACAGAGATCAGGAGAAAAGTAGGAGATATAAATAGAACAGAAGGATTTGATGCAGAAATGAGCTGAGAAAGGAAATCTTGTAATAATTATGTAGTTTTTTGTACTTTTGTAACATAGCCTAGAATGTTCCAGGCCCATAGGGAATGGAATGTTCTAGAATTTCCTCAGGGTATAAAAGCAGGCCAAACTGCCCCCCTGAGAGCAATATAGTTTTTATCCACTTTCACCCCAGACATCTGTGTGCCCTCTCCTTCTGTGTGAATTTCACCTTGGATTGTCACCTGACCAGACTGAGCTCTGGTAGTACAAGTCCAAGAAGAGCATCTCAAGGACCCTACAAGGAAAGTAGGATAGGTTGAGTACTCTGCAGTAGAATATTCTCAGTAGCAAGACAGCAGATTGCAGCGTAAGGAAAGTGCAAGTTTAAGTTCGAAACAAGAAGTTTCTTGGGCTGTTTGACTGTTCAGACAAGTGCTCTGAAAGTACAGACCCAGGCAGGAAGACTCAAGGACCCTACAGGACAGTAGGCTAGGTTGAGCACACTCACGAGACCAGGAATTGAAGTCGCAAGTGTTAGCAAGTAATATCCCTGACATTCATTTGGAATCTACGTACCTGAATCTTATATATTTGATAAATCTCGGATTTCCGGACTCGGCTGAGCCTCTGACCGGAAAAGTAGGAAAACCCGTCACGCTTGGTGCACATTGAAGTATTGAAGGCTTTTAAATTTCTTGCTGCTTATAATTCAGTTTTACTGAACCCCTTGCTTGAAAAATAAATCCTTTTGTGAACAAATTCTTGTGTTAGAAATTTATTCTCAGACAGGAACTCTCACGTACATCAATAACCCCTTACAACGCAAGACGTCGAACTCTGCGAGGGAGACCATTTCCATAAGATCGTTCCATGCAATCGGAGGGCGAGGAGGAGAAAGATCACCGGCGCAGCGATTGTACTCAGCGAGAGCTTTCTTGATGGCTTCAGCCCGTGCCTTTAGGGCCTTTCCGATCTTCTCTCGAAGCTTGTAGCCTAGAGAATGTTGAGTGAGAGGCAACCAGAAAAAAGATGTTGAGACGTACCGATACCGCTCATACCAAGCTTTGTTAGCTCGAACAATCGTTGAACGACCAATCGTTCGAGATTGTCCAGCGCCCGCCTATAATCTCGCCTCCCAACTTCGACGACCATTTCCTCGTACTCAGGCATACCAACCGACCAGCGGATAGGGATGCCGAGCTCTTCCTCAATGATTCGGACCTGCTCCTCACACCTGCATTTACGCTCCCACGTCGTCCGGAACAACGTCTGAATTCATGTGATCTGGCGGCCTTGCATGCCATCGCGGACAATGAGAGTGTCGCGCTGGTTCCAGTTCGCCTCCGCAACACGCGCTTTCTCGCTATGAACAACCAAGGATTAGACTATATATCAATGAAAGACAAGATTGCTTACTTCGCTTCTTCAAGTCGACTCAATGCACGCATATACTCCACCTTCTGGGCAATCTCGGGTGGCTCCTCTTTGAGCGAAGAGAGGTATTCGCGCTCCTGCGCGAGATATTCCTCATAATCAGCGGGCCCCGTTTTCAACTCCTGGGCCAAAATCTGAAGGTCCGATGCTCCGTCACGGATGATATTGAGGGCCTGGCGATAGTTGTTGAAGATGAATCGTCCTTAGGGCTGACAAATTAGTGAACGCGGACATTTGAATGAAACAAATTACCTGATTCGGCGTGCTTTTGATCGCCCCAAAAAGAAAAGAACTGCTCCATTGCTTGTTGACGATGAAATGCAGACGCGAGGCGGGTACCTGACGCCAAAGCGTTCGACTCCGAGAACAGACGTTCGCACCCCTCAAAGTCCTCCTTGCCCACACCCTCCATATACATAGGATGCCAATTTACTTGGCAGCCGCGGTTGTGGCTGTGACCGTGAAATGCGGGAACAACGCCGGACAAGCAAGCCTTAACCGAAGGACCGCCGAGGGAGCTGTTGGCGAGCGTCTTTGCAAACGCACACCAGATGTCGTAGCCCACCTTGACATTAGACCCGTATACCTCAATCAGCCGGTCTACCATGGCAAGTGGGTATTTCATGCTGCAGAGATATATCAGAAAAGGTGTATATGAAGAAAGAGATTCTACGCACAGCTCCCCACTGCGGATCATATCGCACGCAACCAAGAGGTGACCATGCCGGCATATACACACGAATATCCCAGTCGCCGCAAATAGCCTGAACATTTTCTTCCGGGCCTCGGGACCCGCGTTGCGCCAGCGCATGACACATGTCGAAAGGGGCTCATCAACGTCATCCGACTGCTCTAAATCAAGCTCCTCATCGTAGTCGACGACTTCAACACTACCAGATGTTGACACCGCCGGAACCGTCGCCGATTGCTGAAGTAGCGCAAGATCAGTCTTGCATTAATGGTTAGAATGGGGGATTTACGTACCTTTCGGGCCTTCGCATCTTTAACTTCGTCCTTGAAGCGATCTACGCGCTCCGGCAACAACCAAACGTCCGAGCGTCCGACGCGATCATCTTGACGCGGCGTACCTGATCGGAACATGTCGTCCACGAGCTTGAGGGATTGATTCCCATCCATTGTTGCAAGGAACTGGTACTTGAGAGGATGCTCATTCTGAAGAGCATAATGACATGGGGGACATGCATTCAGCATCTTGTAATTGGGAGTGTCGCGGTGGAGGGCAGCATCTACACGCACGTCGACGCCGTGCAGAATCTCAAGGTAGACGTCGAATGCAATGCTGAACTGATCAACCAGAGTGCAGGTGTATGGAACCTGAAATATATCAATACATATTAATGCGAATGATTTAAATTCATACTTACGAGATGAAGAAAACACAAGACACGAACAATGCCCTGAACGCTAAGCCGCGGACACACCCGGTGAAGTTGACGATACGCCTCGAGAACTTGGAAGGACAGTGCCACCGTGGGGCTCCGTGGAGCGCTGCCCAGGTAGCCGGCTGCTGCCAGTGCAACATTTGTGCTCACAGATGGCGATGCACAGCTGAACGATCGAACCGACGTACCTACATTCAGTTAGCCGACCGCTAGTTCATATCAGAAGGGAAACGTACCGAAGAAATCTACCACGAACATTTCCCAAGAATCTCCTGCCACGTCACCACCTAAGCCGGCCTTCCAGTCCAGGTACGCGTTCACTAAGTCGGCCATTTGGTCCCGCCACTCCTGGTTCCGTAGAGCCGTCCTGTCCCAGCGCGTGCGATAGTCCTTCCGCTTCCTAAACAATACATCAGTAATGAACAAAGGAATGGTGCGCGGTACATACCTTTGCGCTATCGGATCTTGCAACTGAAATATTTCTTGACAGAATTCGACTTCACCACCTGCATTGCTAAGGAACATACCTTCTTCTCCCGGAGGGAGGGGGAGTGGAGCGTCCGATCCCATGCCGACATCCATGTCGACCCAATGCTGGCGGTCCTCAAAACTTAGACCTGATGCGAAGAAAAGTGAGTTGAAGATCAGATACGACATAAGGACACGTACTAGAAACGAGCTGCCGGTTGCGTTGCAATGCGTCCGCCTTCCGCTTGCGCCCGTCGCTGATACGATGGGCCTCCACTTTGGCCGCTCGGCCAAAGGCCTGACCATGCCATACATTCACCCTCGCCGACAAAAAACTCTTTTTCTTGCCCATCAAGGACCGGGGAATCAGAAGGTGAATACCATACGCCAAGTGCTCGGGGGAGGAGAGAACGCAAGGAGGAAGAGAATACAAGAAGATGAAGGCAAGGAGAGGGCAGGTACGTCGTCGAGGATATGGGGAGTGCCTTGCAAGACGAAGGGAGCGGACGAGGCGATAGCAGAGAACGTCAACGAGGAGGAGAGCAGGACTGGGAAGAGGGCAGGGACGTCGTCAAGGATGTGGGAGTGCCTTGAAAGATGAAGGGAGCGGACAAGGCGACAGCAGAGAACGTCGACGAGGAGGAGGAGGAGAACAAGACTGGGAAGAGGGGAGACACCCTCGGGATGGGTATGGGGAGTGTCTTGAGTGATGAGAAACGGACGAGGAGAACGTTGATGGCGATGAGGAGAGGTGGCCGTTTATATGAAGGTTGGGGGGGGAAAGGACGAAGTGAAGTTCAACTTCCCACATCGGGAAGTTCAACTTCCCATACGGTCTTGGGAACAAAGACTGTGGGAGCGAATAATGTGATTGGCTAGTTAGAACGTTGGGGATCAAAACGCCGTGAGTCGGATCTCCGGAGAACTTGTGGGTCCGTGCGCGTGAGAAGTTATCTTTCCCACTTTGGATACCCGGGAAAGCAACGCTTCCCACATGACTGGACCCACAGCCCCCTTACGTCTTGCAGGCTACGACGCGCATGAAGGCGAGGATGCGCGGACGCAGGCGGGCAACGCGCGGACGCAGGCGGGCAACACGCGGACGCAGGCGGGTAATGTGCGGATGCATGAGGGCAACGTACCTGTGAAATTTCATGACTTTCGGGCACCCGCACAGCGTGGTATGAGTAGTGGGCGGCGGAGCGGCGGATACCTAAATATGGTAAGTAAGAAAGAAAGTAAGTAAGAAAGAAAGAAATCGAGTAAGAAAATGAGATCTATCTATGAAAAGATCTTACCTCGGAATAAGCGCGAGATCCCGTGGCTAGCGCCAGAGCGAGAGAGCGACGAAGAGACAGGCGCGCGATGAGGAGACAAGCGCACGTCAGGGCGAGACGTTGGGCGGGGAGAGCACGTGGTTACAGAGTCTGGACAGGTCCGGGGACGTCGGGAGAGGCGGGAGATAGCGGGGACCGGGTCATCGGCACTGTGGCTGATGCCGAGCGGGGAATTGCCGGTGGACGCGTCAGCACTGAGGCTGAACACTCTGGAAATCTTCAGCTGTTTCTCCGCGGGCAAGAGATTCGCTCATAAATCACTCTAATTAGAGGCAACACGTGATTGATAAGTCCCTTCTAATTAGAGGCAAAGTGTGGGACGATCAGGTGGGAACGGTCTATGTAGATTAATATGCGAGGAAGGAGTACCCATAAGTTCGTGCTAACCAAAGAGAAGCGCGCGAAACGGTGATAAGTATATACTTATGCATTTGCATCTGTAAAATAAATAATAGATTTATTAGTCCAAATTAAGTATGCACCAGCGTTACGGCTCGTGAATTGGGGCGTCTAACCCGAAACCATCGACAACGACGTCCTCGACGCCCCGCTCGTCCTAGGACGCTGCCGACATGTACGCACAGACACAATCCCGTCCCACCTCAACTTTCAATCCCGACTTCGACCAGCGCCGGCCTTCGCTAGGTTCCAGAGACTTCCTCCCGCCTGACACTGTCCGACCCGACTCCCAGTACTCCCCCGCTCCTCAGAGACAATATTCTCGCCATCCCCCTCCCGTCGACCAGCAGTATGATGATGTCTCATACAATGACCCTGAAACGCCGCCCGATGGCGACGACTTCTATACTGCATCACAGGCGAACTTCAATGACCAGTCTTACTCTCGGTCCGTCGCTACTCAATCCGTGCGCTCACCCTCTCCGCCGCCAGGCCCCATCCTCGACCACTCCCACCTCCGTCCCGGCAAAGAAGCCGCTCTCCTCTCGCATGAACGCACCCTCGAGCTCTACCGCGCCAACGCCAAGAAGACTCAGGACCCCGATCTGCAGTTCGAATTCGCCGTCTTCATGGTTGACGCCTCCAAGACCATGCCGATACCCACGGCCACACCAGGCAACGTCATGGAGGTCGAGAAGGCAGAGCAGAAACGGGAGGATCTCATCCGCGAGGCCACCGCGCTGCTCAAGCGCCTTGCCGATCGCGGACACATGCCCTCGCAGTACTTCCTGGCAGACTGCTATGCGAACGGGATCGGGACACACAAGAATCGTCAGGACTTCGACCGCGCGTTCCCGCTCTTCATCCTCGCTGCAAAGCATGGACACCCCGACGCCGCCTACCGTGCAGGCACCTGCTGCGAGAACGGCTGGGGATGCCGGCGCGAGTCCGCCAAGGCTGTACAATACTACAAGAAAGCAGCCTCTACCGGCCATCCTGGTGCACTCTATCGCCTCGGCATTGCGGAGCTCAACGGCGAGCTCGGACTGTCTAAGAATCCCAAGGGTGGCGTGGGTTGGCTCAAACGTTCAGCAGAGCATGCAACTGCCGAATTTCCGCATGCACTGCACGAGCTTGCGCTTCTGCACGAACGGGGCGTCGAAAACGCAGTCTTTGTGGATTACGAGTACGCTGCGGAGCTTTTGGCGCAGGCAGCAGAGTTGGGGTATGCGCCCAGCGCGTACCGCCTTGGGGAGTGTTACGAGTATGGGAAGATGGGATGTCCGCAGGATCCTGCATTATCCATTCATTATTACGTGCGTCTCATTTCCATTTACCTCTGGCTATTTCCTGTTGCTAAAAATAACTACTGTTCCCCCGTTTCGTCGCCACAGAATATCGCTGCACAGCAAAACCACCGTGATGCGTGCTTCGCACTCACAGCATGGTATCTCGTAGGGTCGCCCGGCGTGTTACCCCAGTCCGATACAGAAGCCTTCCTGTGGGCGAAGAAAGCGGCGGAGGCCGGTTTGGTCAAGGCGATGTATGCGGTGGGCTACTTCCTCGAGGTCGGGATCGGCACCGAGCCGAACATGACCCAGTGCGTAACACATTATCTTATCTTACTTGCGCGCCTCCCGCTCCCACGCTGATGTCATCGCAGAGCGACATCGTGGTACAAGCGCGCAGCAGAGCAAGGCGACAAGCGTGCCGCACAGCGGCTGAAGGGCCCTGCGGCCCCGCTCGTTGCCCCGGCGGGCCCGGCTCGGTGCTGCACAGGAACGAGAACGGGAGCGGCGACCTGTCGACGTCCGGTTCGGGGAAGAGCGGGAAGGACAAGGATTGTGTCATCATGTGAGGTACGGTACGGACGACCAGAAGAGGATGTCGAAGATGCATTCATGGACTTTGCTGTAGAATACCCTAGGACAGAAGGACCGCAGCGCAGCCTTATTGTACAGCCGTTAATCGATTCGGACCACTGGTTGATTGGATAACCGCAATATGCATGTTCTGCCGCAGATTACGACAGCGATGGCAATGAATGACTACACATCTGGACAGACGCGGGACCCGCATAACAACTCCTTACCTCTATTTTGCCTCCCGTTAGTTATGCAAAGTACCTCGGAAGCCACGATCCAAGCGTATCATCAGGCAAGAAGAATAGGATGAACAATGACAAAATATAATATATTTCCATTATTAGTTTGAATGTTTTACATGCAATTGGGTATGGTTGCTTGAGGTATGTACAGTAATTTGGTTGGTACTTAGTGTACCGCACGTGTCGACATGCCACAGAGACGTAGCAATTTGACGACGACCAAGAATTAAGATCTCTCCGGTATGACCTGTGCTAAAACCAGCTTCAGGACCCAATAGATGCGTGATCGCGGTCTATGGTGGGTATGTGGTTGACGGTTGTATTGGCCAGAAGTCTTTTGTGCGTTGAGCAGGAACATCCCATCACGTCGGACAAGCGAAGACGTCCTCATCCCTACTTGCTGGTAATATGCGCCGGGACCACCACATCGGGACAGGGGCTAGCCATCTCATCCGCAGGCCGAGCCGTGCGGCGCGCGACGCCGCCCATGCACTCCTCACCGCCCACACGAGCAGGTTCACGAAGCGGTGGCAGCCGAAGACGAGGTACTGCAGGCTGACGAGGGTGCCCGCGACGAAGGACATGACGAGCACGGCGGTCGGCCACGCGCCCCACGCGACGCCGAGGAGGAACAGCATGAGCGCGAGCGCGGAGCCGAACATGAGCAGCGTGGGCAGGCGGCACGTGAGGCAGAAGAACACGTACGTGCCGTACACGTCCGCGGCGAGTCTCTGTGCGCGGGTAAGCTGGGGCGGAGACGGGATGAGAGGAGAGGGCATACCTGGAACTTGGTGGGGCTCGCGCCGCTGTAGAGGACGAGGAACCACGCGTCGATGACGACGCCGAGGCCGGCGGAGATTGCGCCGATGGTGACGACGGTTTGCGTGAAGCCGTCCATCGAGAATACGGGAGCCGGGGAGATCCCAAACACTGTTGCGTCAATCCTGTGCGCAGAAATCAAACGTTAGCTCAGAGATGGCTGTTTGTGAGGAACTGGACCCACCCTGCCAAGGCCAGAAGCTATTCACAAGAAGCCGTAAGATAATAAAATATCGTGTAAGGTAGAACAAAAACATACCGAAGCTCCGACGACATACCACTCTGTCAGCAGCCGCGCGAGAATCTTCTCATAGTCACAATCAAGCGATGCCTGTTGCAGCTCCCGATATGGAGAGAAGATATCCAAGATACGCTCCGCAAAAGAGACAGTGTTGTGTACGCTGAGGCGGTCGCTGATATGGTCGACATATAGCGGGAGCGAAGATGTCGAGAACCAGCCTGTCCCTTCGCCTTCGCCCTCGGCCGCATGGATGGCAGGTAGATGGGGGAAATAAGAATCACGAGGAGTCGGTAGACCCGAAGACTCGTCAGAGCTGCTATTTTCGTCGTCAGAGCCGACCCGGAAGGGCTTGATTCGGCGTTTTCGGAGCTGGTTCGGCGCGGCCTTCTCATGCCAGAATGATTCGGTCTCCTTGATGGAGGGCGACGGCATAGTGTCCGACAGTGTACCTGATGACAGCGCACCTGTTACCGTAGAGGATATCAGAAAATCAAAGTCAAGCAGCAAGAGATCGAGACATACCTGAAACAGCGTCGGACATGGCATCATCTTCATGATGAGAAAAGGATGATGATGACCCGACGAGGGTGGACGTCGTGGACATGGGTGTGGGAGGGCAAAGCTTGATGGTCAGAATGGCATTGTGCTGCTGGCGACCCGCGATGGTCGGGCTCTTTTTTTGCGGTGAAGGACAAGACAGACGGATATCCTGTTCTGCTTCGTCCGCGTCTCCCAGATGAATACAAACATAATAAAATCGTAGAAATCGCGGAACTTACTTGAACCTGCCATGGGCTGTCCCTGATTCCTCAGAATCTCGCCCAACGAAACGTATGCCGAGCCAACAAGATGTCGTTTTCTGCTCTTCTTTTTTGTTTGGGATTTATGCCAGACCTTGATGTCCAAGTATGTTTTGTGGTCGACATTATATCTAAAGCCGCCGCCACACTTAATTAGTGCGCTAGTTTCCATCGGAAAGGCTGTGCCAGCCCGAGGAAGATGACATACAGCACAAATGGCGATTTCAGGTTAGGGTTCTGGCAATCAGAGCCGAGCACAGTTTCGTGAATTTGGTTTTGGTCGGCGACGACGATGGTGACGATGGGCCGCCATGACTTTTCGGGGCGAATAAACTGCAGCCCTTGCGTCCGGATGACTGGTGAGATACCATAAATGTCAGGAAATGATTCAGTCAAGTGAAATGCACTGCACATACCCGTCAGATACCATGGACTGCGACCGGCCATCCAAGGGAGTCAGCCGCATCGCACCCGGAGAATGCAAAGCATGACACGCACTCGGGGGAATAGATATTCTGCATAATGAATTTGTTTCCTAGTTTTCAAGTCTAACTTGACAGTTCCACGAGAGGAGGCCGTTTCTTGTCTTTCTCAGGGTGGATAAGCGGTGGCGGGAGAACGAGAACGAGATAAGCGGAGGAGGAGTTGCTAGGCAGCCCGTCTGTCACCGTCAACAGAACAGAGCCGTTTTGCTAGTGGATGATGAGGACGCAGTGCAATGCAGGGCTCGTCGATGTAGGATTGCACTGGAAATGCAAGCGGTGTCCAAAAGATTTAAAGTAGACGCTATAGACGCCTTTTGGAGGACAGCCCGCATGTGCATATAGCCGAGAGCTGCGGTCATGCACCGCAACAGTCTAAGTGGGTCTCACTTCTCGCACGCATCAAGGCTGTGCAAAAAGAGAGCTATATAAGTAGCAACCGTGTTAGCAGCTGTTAGCAGGTGTCGGCACGAGCAGTTTCCTGAAGTTTCCTATGTCGACGCTGCTGTTCCAGGTTTATCCATCAGAGAGCGCTAATGGGGCGTCTAAGTTACAGCAGCTGAAATTTGTCCATAATAGGCAGTCGTTGTACATTTCTCCCACGCCAACTCCGAGTCTTCGGGCATCGCGAATCCCACGAGACGCAACAACCGCCAATGATGGTACATCCTCGACCACGACTCGCAGCACCGCTCTCGAGGGGAACAGCACTCATGCTGAGACCGTCTCTTAAGGCTGCGCCTCAATTGTTTGACTCGGTAGTTATGGCAAGAACCTCGGGGTGGCATTTCACATCTGACGCAATTGTGTTCTCTGCAGGTCTGCTTTTGTGGCTTCCGAGCGGAACAAGGACGTTTTGTATTCTACGTAAGTACAAGGTCTCAAAACACATGGGTATGCCATGTTGTAAAACGGCGTGCGTGAAACCGTGTGCATATATGAGAGGCACCAGAGGTCCAACTTTTCGTCTTTCCCTACTTTCGTTCTTCGTTGTCCGAGCCTCTGTGGCGTTGAGTATCCTTCAAGATGGTGATATGTTCTCATAACGGGCCAAGCTTAAGTTCTCTTGTCGATCGCGTTACTGGATTGAAGCAAACGCGTCTCGACCGTCTTCCCCTCGATATTCTACTCGATGTTATCTGCTCCGAATTCCTAGATGTCATAGATATCATACATTTACGACAGGTACGCATGATTTCCTCAATCACGACGTCCACAATATTCCAACACCACAACCGCAGGTCAACAAACTATTCTACAAACTCACCCACCACGGCGTAATCTGGAAACGCCTCTTATCGCGCACCCAAACCCGCATCCCCCCTCTACCCCCACCGCCCGGTACTCCCGCGCGAACCTCACAAGCCGCGAAGCCGAGCAGCTCCTCACGCGCTCCGCGTCGCTCGACAAGCTCTGGGACGCCGACACCCTCGCATGCATGCACAAATGGGACGTCTTCATCGGCAGCGACATCGTCGCCATGTCGATCCTCCCCGGCGGCGAGCATCTCGTCGCGTCGCTCGCCGACAGGGCGCTGTTCCGCTTCGCCGTCGTCGTCGTCGCGCTAGGCTACCGCCGCGGCGGCGGCGCGTGCCTCGCGAAGATGTCCATACCGACCAAGGCGCACCTCATCGAGGCGAAGTACATGACCGTGCGCGGGCAGCGCAGCATCGTCATCGCCACCGTCCGGCGCGACTACCGCAACTACGCGGATTACCCCAAGTGCGTGCGTGCGTGCGTTCTCACCGTATGACCGCCCGCCTCACGCCAGCGTTGCAGGTTCGACGTCAACCGCCTCGGCGCGCGGGACGACTCGCAGCGCGTCGTGTTCAAGTGCGCCGTGGACACGATGGCGCTGTCCTCGATCGAGAACCACGTCGCGCTCCTGCGGAGCGGCGCCTCCGACCAGGCTATATGCGACGCGCTGGACGTTCTGAAGCCGCCGTTCCAGAAGGTCCTGCATATCACCACGCGCCGGAAGCTCACAAACCCGACGCTCGACGAGGACGCCTCTGGTTCCCCATACCTCGCGATCATCCGGCAGCCGGACGGGATCATGGTCCAAAACCTGAACCACGGCCAGCCCACTACTACCTTGTTCTGCCGCAACACCTCTCCGTGGCCAGACCTCGTATGCCTATGTTTTTCGAGCTTCCGACGTTTATTTACTGATGCAGCGCGCCGAAGCCCCACTCTCTCACAGGCCTCCGCATACTCCCGCACCAGAACCAGGTGATGGTCGTCCACCAGGTGGACACGATCTGGGTATTCGAGTCCCCGCGCCCCTTCCGCTATTACTTGGAGACATACGACGTCCCGCAGGTGCGGGCGTCTGCACCGCAGAATATCACGGTGGAGCCTGCGGCGCAGGCGGAGCTCTCCGTGGACGACATGGAGCGCTGGGAGGACGTGTGGATCACCGACCACGGGTTCGGGCCCGCGCGCACGAACGACGACTCCATCCGCGCTTCGTTGCCCCCGGAGCCACCCGCGCCCCATCTCCATCATCGCGCAGACGAGCAAGCGCGAGGGCTTGCTCTACTCGACTCTATTCCCAGAGCGTGTCGAAGATGACTCTGGGTCGGGCTCAGGTGTTCGGTACAGATACGGGCATCCTCCAGAGGTTGAGATGAAGGTCGGTGCGCTGTACGCACCGCCAGAGCAGAAGGTGCAGTACCGCGTGCTCCCGGGGTCGCTCCGGCCCCTCGTATGTACCATCCCCGCCAACGACAGGAACGACACGGTGCCGATACTGGAGATTTCCCGATTGTGGGACCCCGCATTGCTCGGGCAGGCGGACCCGCAGGGGGAGGGCGCGCGGAGCCGGCCGATGGAATTTGGCGAGGGCGAGCTCGGCGTACGCGTCTGGGCGGCGGCATGGGACGAGACGATCGGGCGGCTGTGCATCGTGCGCGAGTACAGCCATAGGCTCCTGGTGTACGACTTTGCGAGCGCGCCCGCGGAGAGGGACGGTACGTAGCGTCTGCGTGGCGGATTGGCGACAGTATCTGACTATTGCGCAGATTCAGGGCGCGAAGGGCGGGACACGTCTGAGACGCTCAAGGTTGACTATGAGCTGCCGCTCGAAGCTGGGGACGCTGAAGAGAAGGATGAGCATGGATCAGGGACAGAGATGTCACAAGATAGCACGGACGCGCAGGGGACAGAGCCGCCCAAAGATCGACCTGCGACCGCGGATATCGCGTAAGGGCGGCTGCGCGCGATATGCGGGGGATTTGAAGGCGTTTGAGGCCGGTCCGGGTCATCGCGGGCGGTCCAGAAAGTACGGTGCTCGTGGACCACAGGGCATATCGCAAATGTATTACAGGGAACACATGATGAGGTAGAGGACAGGTGCCTCCGCCTTGGTGATACCAAGGGTGTATCGCAAGACAGCGTCTCACAGGAGGAGCGTTGTCGTTAATCACTGCACATCAGGCGAAATTTGCCCTTGGGGAAATCCGCGGCAAATCTAAAATTTCCTGAAGTTATCCCTTCAATTTCCTCTCTGGGAAATTTGTCGCAAATCAGCATCGAATGAGCCATTTCATTCGAATTTCCCTTGAATTTCCTATTCAAACTAGCGCGCGCCTGCCCGCACCATTGCTCGGTTTTTTTTAAAATTAATATACAGAATACAATTGATCAATATAGCCAGCTCTTCTACTAGAAGAGATACAATATATAATAGAGCTAGAGTTTATACATAGAATGAACATAGCTAGCCCGAGTCTGAACACACAAAGTATCATGCCACACATGAGTACATGCCGAAAGAAGGAAAGTAGGATCCGCACGCCCACGCGCGTAGTAGCTATACAACACGCAATGAATCAGTCCGAACGCATCAACAAACTGAGGACTGACGACACCTCACCGTAACGCCCTCATCGCCGCAGCCTGCGCGCCCACCGCCGGGTAGTGGAAACCATGTCCGTTCCGCCCAGGATTCCACCATCGCCGCCAAGCGCACCGGCATCCAAGCGACCCAGAACAGCCACACAGCCATTGACAGCTGGAACTGCGAGATTGCCGCAGTTTCTCTCGCCGTTCGAAAAACAGCTTCCATTGTCGAACCAAGTCCCTCCTTGCTCTACCGGAGGCGCGGCTGCACCGGCTTCAGCATCAGCGTCTGCGCCCTCGACATGGTCAGGAACACCGACCGTGAGTGGTATGGCGCGGAACATAGGGCGTCCGGTCGCACATGGTATGTCAGAGTCCGAGGATGGTCTGTTGAAGTTGAATATTGATATGAGATTATACGAAAGGCATGTTAGGAAAAAATGTGGCGGATCAGATAGCTGTATTACGCACCGGCATCGAAGTGTTGAAAGCAAAGGTTGGCACCTCCGAGAAAGAGATCACGCAGCTGTCGGACGAGTTCGAGAAGGTGGCTGTCAGCACAGACGAGCTCATCGAAAGCAATAATGCCTTACACGCAACACAAAAGGACCACATGGCACGCATTTCAGCTCTTGAAGTTGCTATGGATGAGATCCGTGAGTTGCTGCAGTCCGGTAGATGCCCCGGCCACAACGACGAGCATTCATTCCGTACCACCCCGGGCCACACCGAGGGTAGTGATGGCACTAGTGAGAGAAACCAACGACAGAGTGAATTAAACGTAAGTAACATATTTCTTTCACTGGGCTACAAGCACTTACATGTCCTGCAAAGGCGCTTGTACGCACTTGCCTGCATCATCTGATGGGGACCACGAAGAATTCGGACCCGCCAATACCACTTAGAAACGGCAGATTCTGGACTGATGATGAAGACTCACCGACACGGCTCCTGCGCCCGGACTGGGGCAGCTGGTCCGAGAATCGTGCGGCATGGCTACGTGATGTAACACAACTAATCTACGAGCGAGGTTCGAAATGGGATAGTGGGATGAAGGTGGAGGCAATTAGCAATATTCCGATGGACAAGATGCATCAAGCAATTGAAGCATTTTTCCATACAATGGCGAAACGCTTCAAGAGCCGTGTCAACAAGTCCGAAGTTGAGCTGGAGCAAAAGGCGACAAGCAACAGACGGAAGGCGCGAAAAAAGACGGTGCGTACCATAAACATAAATGGCATCACTCGTTGATCAGGCCCAATGTGCAGAAAGCAGCGGAGCGCACGGCAAACCGTACACATGTGGCCGAACTTGCGGCGAAGAAATACGATTTTTTATTCACATGGCACTATCAGTCGACTGACGAGTCGGATTCCGATGGTGCAATTGATCCCAATACGGACAACGAGGCACAAAATGAAGTGCCTTTGACGATTGGTCGGCGGAGACCGTGGGTGTCGCATGCTCCCGCATATCGTGCTGATAACGTGGATCATTCTATGCTCTGTGAGGGAATGGGCTAGCTCACGCATTATGACAGATCAATCCTTTGCTTCAAACACTCGATTTGGCCGTTGCAGCCTCGCGGGAAGCCCATTCCACCCAAGGAAATAATCCTCATCCTCGTCGCCGTGGTGCTCCGCGAGAGGATGAAGAGTCCAAGCTTCCGAGCATTCGCGCTTCAAAGGATAAGGATGGTATAGCGCGACCGGTTGTCAAAATTCCACGCACCATGATCAAACCCGAATGGCTTCAATTATTTGCAGATAAGTACGATAAGCCATCGTTCATTGCTGATGACAAGGGCGGAGATTTGAACGGAGCGGATATAGAGGATTTGTACGAAGGTGGGGCAGGTGTGGAAGCTGTGGGTCAGAACTACGGGGGGGTCATGGAGGAGTTGCGGGATGAAAACATTGATCCGGCCCTATATGATCTGTAAATATGTTGTGCGCCGAGGGGTTACCATTCTTCGGAATCGAGCCTGTCTGGCTCTTGAGTATTCTGGAATTTTGTGAAGATATTAGAAGACTTGAATGGTAAACGAGTAAGATAGAACTCACATGACAAAAGACATTGAGACCCAAAGCTTCAACTCGCGGTAATCAACCGTAGCAAGGGCAAAATGGCCTGAGAATGCCCGTACGTCGACAATAGTCCGTGCGCCAAGGCATTCGCTGTACCAGACATCAATGCCAAGGTCGATAGACCTTCACGTATATAAGTTATTACATCATATTAGACAGCCACATAACTCACCTTAAATCCCAAGGCATCACCGGCAAATAATTGTCCGCAACAAATGGTCGTACCACAGCACATGTCGTTTCCAGTGGTCGCATGGAAGGATCATTACGAGAATGAGCTATATGGAAAATATAATCAATCTGCACAGGCTGTCGGCCATGAATATAGGCGTAACGACAGCCAGCGCCGCGATGTGCGGTGGCTGCACCATACCGGATTCCGTTAACAACAACGTGAGAGTATGGGGTTGCTGTTGGTATGAATGGTTCGCCGAGGGTCGTCACAGCAGAAGTGTCAGGGATTAAGGAGGTTTCATGTTCCCAGAGATGTCGCAAGTATGAGAAGACTAGCGCATACAAATTAAGTGTACGAAGATTGATGTTCTTGCTTTGCTTTGGAAGTTGTATCTGCGCTGTCTCGCAAACTGTATTAGAAAACACTTTATCATTTTTGTATAGCACGCACCGTTGTTTTGATCAGCAGCCATGGTCGCGATCATTGTAAGTAAGGTACCGCGAGTTGCACACGCTCCTGTGTTGCCCTTGAGATATTTCTTGAGCGTCACAATGGCAGCCTGGTCCTCGTCTGTCATTTCTTCTCCAAGTGAGCTCAAATGTAGAATCTGGGCACTATATAAGTAGACGGATGATAATTGGAAGTAGTAGACTAGTAGATGCTTACGAGATCATGGATAAGTGTCATTTTTGTCCACCCTCTCATCAGTGTCGCCTCAAGCTCGCCGCCGCCATGACCATTATGCTTGAACCGCGCTAGAAGCCCGTTGTTTCGTTCATACGGGTATGCCCACCAAGAATAGACTGGACCAAGACGGAAAATATACGAAGTAAGATGCATAAGAAGGTGAAAGTTTGGAGTAAGATGACAGTTCATGCGTGCCCATGTCTGGCATGCTCGCGCATGACATTCATGGGCACGATTAGCTTCTTCCACGCTGATTGACTGCGACGACCAGATTCGGATCGCGGTACACCATTCCATGATGACCTGGAAATGTTGTAAGTAATTGCGATCCATTGATACCTCTGGAATGTTGGCGAGTTCTTCTAGAGTCAAGTTTGAATTGTAGGCAGCTTGAGTTCGTCGACGCTCATGCAGAAGCGCTTCAACCCTAGCATGAGCTTCTCTGGCCTTCGTAGATTTAGGCAACCGTGGAGCATCTGCATCGGGAATCATGCCGTCTACTTGCCAGCTTGCATAGAGCGCAACGACCAGGACTGTTGTGAAATTACGCCACTGATCTGCTTTGCCCGACCCTCCCGTTGCAAGCTATAAATGAAATTAGAGCAGTATTCACGAATAAATTGAATTAAAACCTTATGGGAACACGACCAATCGTTGACGGCCACCACACATCCTCCAAGAAAGATTCAAGCCTCTCTAGCGGCCTCACCCCACCACGACGCTTGGTGAACATACCACTGCCGACGAGTATATCCTGAATTACATGCTTGACCTCACCTGCAAAGGCCTGAGTGATTAATATACTTGCTCCAAGTCGCAATCACTCACCAAGATAAGCTGCGTGCATAAAATCTGTTGGCGAGTCCCGTGCCGGAAGCCAGTCAGGCAAAACATCAAGAGCTGACCAGAGTACACCTCGCTTCTCATGAATTTCTTGGTGATCGTATTCATCTGCACGACGCGAGAGGAATGCATACTTGATGAAGCGCCAGTCTTCACGAAGACGGAATTCTAATTTGGAATAATGTAAGTAATGCAATCATGAAATTGTATACGATACGGCATACTCTCGGGATCATAGCAATCTGGATCAACGAGAGAGTGATATGGTTGGTGGCATATCGTACACATGAACCATTTCGACGTGTGACCTCGAAGACCAGATGTCTTGCGACTGGCCGGAAGATCGGAGGCATTAATATTGAGGTACCCGTGAGCTGGTTGTGGCTCAATTTCATTTGGAATGCGAAAATTGACACCTAAGAATATTAAAGATGATGAACCTCTAGCCATATGTAAAAATAGGAGCTCACCGTAATAAAGTTGCCGCATGTCATTCACAAACGGCTCAAGAACAAAGTTGAGCTGTTCCAGTGATGGTTCGTCTGGACCCGGAATGACACAATTTAATATTGTTTCTTCAGCGAGGAATCGTTTCGAGCGCGGGTTGTTGCAAATGGTAATGTAAATCGCGCCGACGGAGTGGTTGCCGCGCTTTGTACCACGAAACCTGAATGAGAGGTATTGTTAGATAGGCTAGACGGTATTGCAGCGAAATTGTACAATACCAGTCAATATTGAACATAAAGACAAGGCCGATTGGAAGCGCTACGAATCGTTGATGTAGCTCGCGTACATCGACATCTTCAATCCCCCATTTACCGCCTTTACGGCGCTGCAACCCTGCGTGGATGGCTCGCCAACCCCAGCCATCAGTCATGTCATACATACGAAATTGAGGGTTGGTCCAACCCTCCCAGTCTTCTTTTGCTGCAGCGGGAATTGGACCAGGCTCGTCACCGTCTTCCCGCCACTGCGCAAAATCTTTGAGCTTTCCGGGACGCGAGAGAATTCGTTGAAGAGCGGGAAGTGTAGATGTAGTCGGCATGATCTTCATCGGTATCCGCTTCGGCTTCCCGTTTGTCATGACTTTTGTCCTGTAGAGCAAGCCAGGGCATTCATTTTGAGAGCATGCTGGATGGTTGAGTGTGTGTAATTCCGAAGGATGGTGTCGAAACCAGCAGACGTTGCAAACAAAATAATATATTATATATTGGTCTGGATCGACACCGAGCCGACGTTCAACAGTGCGCAACGTGCGCGCCATCTTGTCGAGCCCAGGGATATCATAGGGAATGCGGCGGGACATGGATGAGATAGTTTCGAATGAACCCTGAAGCATATACTGGACCATATCGTGAGTAGCTCCATGAACGGAGGCTGCAACGAAGGCCTGAATATATGCAGCACGAAGGATCGGGTCCTCGCTGAAAGCTGGTGGTGATCCATAGATAGGCACAGTAGAAAAGCAATCTAGTCCCTCGGAAGCATGAATATCGTCGAATATATCTTCTGCGCTAGCGTACAAGGGGTCGTCAGTGATGTCGAGCTCCAGAGAGGTATCAGAATGCGTAGGACTGGGAGAACGTGATGTATGTGCATTGTGATTCGGAGGCATAGCTTCAGCTTCAGAAAACGACGGAGACGGAGTGCGAGAGTGGCGAAAACTGAGGTCTTCTTCAGGGAGGTCAAGTTCGTAGTTATCATCGAAGTTGTCGCCAGCAGGGGTTTGACCTCGAGAAGCCAGGCCAACATAACCGTGATCAGATACATCTTCGCCGTCCTCGTCCAGAGGCTCCAAGCCAGACTGAAATTTAGCAAGACCATTCTTGGGCACTGAAGTGTCCAGCTGCTGAATGTCGCCAGATGTCTTCTCGTTGGCAACAGGTGAAGATTGTTCGCATGAGGGCTCTGCAGCTCCATGGGCAGTCCGTACATGCACTTCATGGTTCGGGTCCATTCTCGCTACATTGGCGGCGTCGCTAGCGGCGAGAGCCAGAGGAGGGAGCTCACGACGTGGTCCAGGGTCGTCTTCATCTCCAGGGCCTGACCCCGTTGCACCGGGCTCTTGCTGTGCACGTAGTCTATCATTCCTCAGGGTGATTTCGAATGGTTGCATCTGTCTGCAAGCCGACAGATGGGTTGAGTGTACAGGAGCGACAAGGACATACACGACGCCGCTGCCTGTCGGGTCTGGGAGCCTTCGGCATAGTAGCGGATTCTCACAGATAGAATATATATATAATAAGCAGAGCCGTAGCTAGCAAAGAGGAAGCAGAATCATGCATATGAAGCAGCGTTAATTACAGTACAGAACGTAAGTACTCTCGACGCGACTTCGACGCGTTGACGCGTCTATCACGTGCACCATGGACGAAACTTTCCCGTCGGGCAAAGCCAAGGCAAAATAACCTCAAAAGAATTCGGTGGGAAATCGCCGGGAAATTCAGAATTTCATTTGAATTTCCTCACGGCAAAATTTGACCTAACATGCAGTGAATACAGGATATAATTGTTTTTGTCTGCAATATTCTGTGAGGTGCAGGTGCGAAGTGATGTCAGCGGAGGGTTTAGGACGGCCAGGAACCAGGCACACATCCGCGTACGCATGATTCGGCGAATAAGGAGATGCTTCTCAAGATCTCGTTTGTGTTCGGATACGGTTTTGGTGGAAGCGCAACATGGATGCATCGATAAGTAGGTGATAGCACAATTGGCTATATAAAGCAGTGGCTACAAGCGTTGGCTATAAGCATGGCAGATGGTAGTGGCCAAAAGTACCATGTCTTGAAGCTGAAGAGTGTGGAGGAAGGAAGAGGATGAGCGGCCGGAGAAATAGAGAAATTGCCATATATATCTTGCGTGCCTTGGGCGGCACGGCGAGTTGATGATAGAACGTCGACTCGAACTGGAGGCACCGCTATAGCTGCATCACCTTCCTCTCATCGTGGATATCTCATCTGTCTCCCCATGCTCAAGCCGTCGCCCTTGAGCCCGAGCTATGGCCATTGGAAAATGGATCTCCTTCGGTGCAGCCCAGAACCCCACCGCCTCCGCTCCCGCCGTCGTCGAGCACCCGCACGTCATCTCCGCTGCAGACGCAAAGCAGTTTGGTTTCGAGAATGTGAGTGACCGTCGCATGCCAAGTCCTCAATCACTGATAGCCTCTAGTTTGGCAACACATGGTGAGTCCAGTCTTATAAATACCTCGCGCCGTGAGCGTACTCTTCGGCCGTTGCCTTCAGCTGTTCACGTCGTCGAAGAGTTGAAGGAGGGCTAAGAAATGAGGATGCTCTGATCTTAGACTTGGCCTCTTCTCGCTGTCCATCGTTCATCGCGGGATGCGGTTCGTCGGGCCTCTTACTCGGCTGCGGCCCTGCGCATGCGTCGCGAAGACGGGCGGGGACGGGTGAGACGGCCAGCTGCCAGATATTCCTCTTACGACGGCCGCACTCTCTTTGAGGTGAAGTCGTCAGACGTAGCTATTGCATCACGAGTGCCCGCAGACTTTCCACCGATACGCCATCAACCAATTCGCCCACTTCGTTCACACTGACACAGTCATGTCTCGCTGACCCCAACTCACCTCTAGCTATGCCAACTCCGTCCTACAAGCGCTCTACTTCTGCGGACCATTCAGGGAGCTCGTCGTCCAGTACCCAGACCCCTCCGTTCCAGATGTTCCCCTCATCCCACCCCCCGTCCCCCGCTGCCCGTGCCCGCACTGACCACCCCGCAACCGACACCCCGCCGAAAACCCGAGCGCAAGTTCTCCCTATCCGATTCTGGATATCACCACTCCCATGCCACGAGTACGAGCTCGAACCCCTCGTCGGCCGTCCTAACAGCCCATCCGCAATCCCCATACCGCCCGCGCCACCGACGCTCTTCTCCGCGCTGCGCTCGCTCTTCATCCACATCAGCAAAAACCCTGCTGACAAAGGCACCGTCGCCCCGCGCGCGTTCATCGACAAGCTCAAGGAGCTGAACGAGCTCTTTCGTAGCTCGATGCACCAGGACGCGCACGAGTTTCTCAACTACCTGCTGAATAGAATCATGGAGGAGATGGAAGAGGAGAGGAAGAACCTCTCCGTGGGTCGAATGGACTGAATCACTCTGGAGAAGACCGTAAGTACCCCATCCCCGTCGTTGCTTGGTCCTGATCGATCTCCGACTGCAAGTGTCTACGTCAATAGCGACGCTCTCGTCTACGACGGCCCCTCCCACCACTATAGCTTCTGTGTCCACCAACCAACCTTCCTATCACTCGACTCTCGTGCATCGCCTGTTCGAGGGCATCTTGACTAGCGAGACACGCTGCCTCACTTGCGAAACAGTCTCATCGCGAGACGAGTCCTTTCTCGATCTGTCCATCGATATCGAGCAGAACTCGAGCGTCACCGCGTGTCTCCGACAATTCAGCGCTAGCGAGATGCTGTGCCAGAGAAACAAGTTTTTCTGTGATTCATGTTGTGACTTGCAGGAGGCGGAGAAAAGGTGTGTTGCGGCTCCCTCCGCACCGGGATATCGCTAACTTAGTGGCGCATCTCGCAGGATGAAGATCAAGAAGCTTCCGAATGTGCTTGCGCTACATCTCAAGAGGTTCAAGTACCAAGAAGACGTAGGAAAATACATTAAACTCGCGTATCGTGTCGCATTCCCTCTAGAACTTCGACTATTCAATACCGTAGACGACGCAGAAGATCCGGATCGGCTATATGAGCTCTTCGCCATTGTTGTCCACATAGGAAAGTACGTCACCCGTTCCATTGACCGTTTCCTGCCGGTGTCACGTTGTTCGTTTGCCGATTGTTGACAACTTCATACCTATCATTTTTTTCGTGAATTAGCGGACCACATCATGGGCACTACGTGACCATCATCAAAGCTCGCGGAGCATGGATGCTTTTCGACGATGATACCGTCGATACCATCAAAGAGTCGGAGATCCCGAAGTACTTCGGCGAGTCCAACAGCGGCTCGGCCTACGTTTTGTACTACCAGGCGGTCGATCTCGACATGGTGGCTCTCGGTCTCCGACCTCCCGCACCCGAACCCTCAACGACAGATATCGGCTCAGCTCCCGCAAAGGCACCCGCCGTGGTGACAGAGCCCGGCGAGCACGAACCCGGCTCCCCCGCCGTGCCCCCAGGGCTCACCGAAGAGCTGGACTATTCGGACAAGAGCGAGTCCCCCATGCCTGCCACGCCTGCATCGCAGCCCGTCCCTTTGTCTCCCGGCACCACCCCAAAGGTGCCCTCCGCTCCAGTTCCCCCAGTCTCGTCGTTCCAACCCACCCGCCCACCTCCCCCGGCCCCGCATCACCATCGCACGCCTTCGGCGGGATCTTCCATTCTCTGCGGCACTCTCCCTCGATTCGCACCCGCGCCAACGGGAGTGGGTCGGAGAGCAGAAGGAGCCTGTTAGAGTCTGCCGCCTCGCCTGTACCGCCGCTGCCCACCTCGCCGTCCACCCGCCGGCCCCGGACGGCGCAGTCGACGTTTCCGAGCACAAATCCCAGCTATCACCACCACCACGACTCTCCGTCCGTGCCCTCCTCCCCGCAGCTGAAGCAGCAGCATCTGCCAAACGGCACGGCGAAGGAGAAAGGCCCGGAGCGCAAGCCGAGCGCGTGGTTCAAGCGCAAGAGCGTGCGCGTCGAAAGCTCGTTCAACGCGACGCACTCGTCCTCCTCGTCGGAACGGCGCGACGACGACCCGGCTCGCCGCTGCCCGCGTCGCCCAACACTGACGCGCCTTCCTCCCACGCGCTCGCCGCCACCACGTCACACCCGGAGTTCGACGGCGCCCCGAGCCCGCCCATGCCACCGCCGCTCGGACACTCCGTCCCCGAACACAAGAAGTCGACGCCGGACCTGTCGCGTGGGCGGGTTGGCAAGCGGAGCTCGGCGCTCGCGCGGCTGCCGCGGCGCCCGTCCACGGCGAACGCGACGCTGAGCACGCCGCCGCGCTCGCGCCCGAACTCGGGGGTGCTCCCCCCGCTGCCCCCGCTGCCGAGCTCCCCGCAGTCGCCTGCGCCCAATACGAATGGCAGCCCGTTGGGGTCGCCTGTGGATGCTGTGAAGGGCAAGGAACGGGCAGAGCCCCAGCCGAGCCCGGCGTCGACCAGCAGTACGGATGCGAGCGCGTCGCATCTGCACCGATCGGAGTCCTCAGTGCCGTTCGCTCCTTCCGCGCATGGTGCAGTGGGTCTTGGATTCTCGACGTCGTATGGGAGCACTGCGAGCGGGAGCGTCGCGGAGAGCCCGGTGGTGCATGTGCATCATAGCGCGGGCGCGAACTGGAAGCGGGCGACGCGGAAGCTGAGCTTCACGGCGCCGATACTCGGGTTTGGGCGGAAGGACCGCGAGCGGCATAAAGACAAGGACAAAGACAAGGACGCGCAGTCCCCGCCGACGGCGTTTGCGTCGGCGCGCGAGCGATGATGCTGCAACCCTGCTGGACGTCGGACTTGGTTGGCTGTGTATGCGTTCGGTTTGAGATGTTTTTATCACCTTTGCTTTCAGGTTCACGTCTGTACCCGTGTAATATCCTTTTCGTTCTGCGTGTGCCTGATGTATCCCGTCGGCCGGCTGTTCCGGTCGAATTGGCTAGGACTGGATGCATATACCTACACTGCCCCACTAAATATCTACAGCGCAATGTATATATACTACTAGTTTGCATAATGTAGTCGTTCATACTCGAGTGCCTAGCCTCCGCACTACTTACCCCAGAGTGGTCGCCGCTGGTCCTAAATTGGTTCCACGTGTCGAGGGCGCCCGCGACGCGATCTCCTGAACTGATCACGGGTGCACCGGGCGGACCCAAGCGCGACTTAAGACTCTGAGCATGAAAACATCTGCAGCTTTCGACTTGAGCTCTCCCTCTGCTCATCTGCGCACTCCACTTTCATAAGTACGCAATCTCTAACCGCACGGACGCTCCCGCTGTCGATTGCCGCGCACCGACATGCTGCCCAACACGCCCCGCTCAGTCGCTGCACGCGCCCTCCCCCGCATCGGCAAAACTGCAGCCGGTGCCCGTCTCGCGTTGGGGCCCCAGGTCCTCTCCCGCGCAGCCGCCCAACAACATGCAGATGCCCATCCCCAAGCACACGCCCGCGCCCCGCACATCCCGGCGCGGGGCTTCGTTACCACATCAGGTCAGTACCTTGCTCTCGTCGAGCTCTGCATACTAGAAGCGCGTTTGCAGAGGGCACGTTCTCCGCGCTGGCCGTCCCGGTGCGGCGCCCGCACTTTGACAAGATCCTCATAGCGAACAGGTCAGTCGGGTTCTCGTGCTGTGTTGTGTCGCGTCGTTTATTGAGTAGGGGAGAGATCGCGTGTCGCGTCATCCGCACCGCGAAGAAGCTCGGTATCAAGACGGTCGCGGTGTACAGCGAAGTCGATGCGGACGCCCTTCATGTCCAGCTGGTATGTCCCCCGCACCGCCTAGCCTTTTCCCGAGTATTCACTTGAACAGGCAGACGAAGCTTATTGCATAGGCCCAGCGGCTTCTGCAGAGAGCTATGTAAGAGTTGCCATCTTTCGAGGGTAGTGTAGTACTTGGGCTTATCGCATGTGTAGCTCCGGATGGACAAGATCATCGCGGTCTGCCATCGCAGCGGGGCACGGGTGCGTCATGTTCTATCGTTCAGAGTTCGGCGCATTAAAGTGTGTTTATACTGCCTAGGCTGTTCATCCAGGATATGGGTTCCTCAGCGAGAACCCTCGCTTCGCTGAACGTCTGGCCCAGGAGGGTATCGTGTTCATTGGCCCCCCGGCGAGCGCCATCGTCAGCATGGGTTCGAAGAGGTGTGTTGCATGTGTTGCATATCTCTTCTCATAAAAATTTCCGTCCGTCTGATTACACTCCAAACAAAAGCGAGTCGAAAAATATCATGTCTGGTACGTCCCCCAAAATGCATTCAATGTTTTGTTCTGATTGTCTCGCGGACGCCCGCAACGTTCAGCGGCGAATGTTCCTGTTGTTCCCGGATACCACGGCACCGATCAAGATCCTAATCTTCTCTTCCAAGAAGCTACACGAATTGGTACTACCATGTCCCTAAACCTGCATGCTCCTTCAGCCACTGACAGCTCTTCCAGGCTTCCCTGTGCTGATCAAAGCGGTGCACGGTGGCGGAGGGAAGGGTATGCGCGCCGTACACGCCCCGGAGAGTTCCACGAAGCGCTCGGCTCCGCCCAGCGCGAAGCGCAGAAGTCGTTTGGCAATGCGGACGTGCTCGTGGAGAAGTACATCGTGCACCCACGACACGTCGAGGTGCAGGTATTCGCAGATGCTCAGGGCGGATGTGTCAGTTTGTGGGAGCGAGACTGCTCTGTGCAGCGCCGGAACCAGAAGATCATCGAGGAGGTCGGTCACATGGTTTGTGTGCTGCTTTGAAGAGGGCTAAGAAAATGTTGTGCAGGCACCTGCGCCCGGACTCTCGCCGGAACTTCGTGCGGATTTGAGTGCGAAGGCGATTGCTGCTGCCAAGGCCGTCAAGTACGTGGGTGCGGGACTGTCGAATTTATATTCGACAATGAGACGCAGGAATTCTATTTCATGGAGATGTACGCGTCCTTTCCTGCTTGTCGAAGAATATGACGCTGATGCCTCAATTTTTGCAGGAACACGAGATTACAAGTTGAGCATCCTGTAACCGAGATGATCACAGGGTTGGACCTGGTTGAGTGGCAGCTAGAGGTCGATATCCCTATATCTATGGTTTTCTTGTCGTTCTGACCTCACCTTCCTTGTGTAGGTTGCAGCTGGGAACCCGTTGCCTCTCGCGCAATCTGCCATCCCACTAGTCGGACACGCCTTCGAGGCGCGAATATACGCTGAGAACCCCAGAAACAACTTCCTCCCGGACTCTGGCCAGCTACTCTATCTTTCTACCCCGACTCCCACACATATTTTTCGCCTCCTCTCCAGGCAGAGACCTCTGCATCATCTGCCTCGGACCTCGTCCCCATCGTGAACACGTCAGCTTCTATCATGCCGTCGCTCCGTTTAGAACAGGGCTTCGAACAAGGCGCGCAGATCGGCGCTGTTCTATGATCCCATGATTGCGAAGCTTGTCGTGCACGGTCGGGACCGCACAGAAGCATTACGGGTGTTGCGCAGCGCGTTAGAGGAGTATAAGGTCGTGGGAGTGTCAACTAACGTCGAGTTTCTGAGGACGCTGGCAGGGAACAAGACGTTCGTGGAGGGTCATGTTGAGACCGGCTTCATCCCGGTCAGTATCGGTACAAATCCATGTCCTCATACATGGTGTCCTGACAAACTATAAACAGAAACACTATGATCATTTGTTCCCGCCACTGCCCGAACCATCACCAGAGGTACTCGCCCAGGCTGCACTCTTTGTCGTCCTGCGTGACCATCCTACCCAATCGCCCGCTGCATCACCGTGGACTTCGCTAGTCTCGCGCCGCTTCGGTGGAGACGTATATGACCGCACCATCACCCTCCAAACGGAGGACGCATCCGCAGAGCCCATCACGATACACGTCAAGTCCACCGCCGGCGGGCTCTTCGACGTCACCACTACCACCGCCTCAGGGAGCGCGCATTCACGTCGGTGCCTGCGCGCCTCCTCTCGCCCAACACGCTGTCCACATCCCTCGACGCAGTCGCGCTGCGCACGACCGTGGTCTCGCAGCCTCCCCCGGCGGGCGTGCCCGCATCTGCATCGCCGCATACAATGGAGCGCCTGCACGTCTTCTACGGCGGGCACAAGACGACGCTGCTCGTCCCGTCGCCGAAGTGGCTTGTGTCGCTTGGCGGAGACGTGCTCGGGGCTGCGCGCGGTGCACTGCGGGCGCCGATGCCGAGCGTTGTGGTGGATGTGCGTGTCGTCGTGAGCGCGTCGAGAAGGACCAGCCGGTTGTCGTGCTTGAGAGCATGAAGACGGAGACGGTACTGCGCGCGCCGGTGGCGGGAGTCGTGAAGGCTGTCGGGTGCAAGAAGGGTGAGATGGTGGAGGAGGGCAGGGAGCTTGTTGATATCGAGGAGGATGAACCGACGGAATGAGAGTCAATGTCTAACGTTGAAAGAAATGACTTTGTAACGTGTTTAAAGCCTAGCAATGAGTTGTAATATCTCTAGGTTTATGGAAGAAACCCGCCATAAGGCACCCGAACTAGGCTTCAGATTAATGGTCATTCTAGTAGGTATACATTCGTCGCCTCAGCTAAACTTTTGTACAAGGAGATGAACTTCCTTAACATGCGGAGAACCACAAGAGTGTCCTGGGAGACTACAATATAGCGTCAAGTCCGTGATGATCTGGGACATGTACCACCCGCGCCCTCAAGCCAATCCCGTCAATGATTTTCGTGAGGCTCGGCGTTTATTTATCAGACTCACTACCGTCTGCCAACCAGCGTTATGAACCGTTGTATCCTCCCAGTGCTCCTCACTGGGAAAAATGCCTTCAATGAACTCGGCAGCTTTCTGGCATAGCTCAACGTCATTAACATCGATATCCAGCCTTCCGGACTTCAACAGCGATCGTTTGCAACACAGAGAGTGTGCGCTCGTGGTGGGAAACGTGGGGGAATCACAGATGAAATGCGGGAAGTAAAGCTGTTGCAAATGAGGACAGTGGTGGGCAAACTCGATAATCGACTGGATGGGAGGCGCAGGTCCGCCGCGTCTGTAGCTCAAGTGTAAACTCTTCAGCTCCGGCCACGATCGTGCCATCGTACGAATGTCGTCCTTCGACACGCACAGACCGCCTGTTGTCGAAATTTCCAATTCCTTCATTCCACTCAACGCCAGCAGGGGCTCCAGGAGCTCCATCGGTGGATGCTCGATGATTTCCCGTTGCTGATAATTTAGCGTCAAGGCGCACAGCGATGGGCTACCGGAACAAAGTGCATCCAATATTCGGCGACTGGCTGTAATATCGCTTGGGCCATCGATGGAGAAGAGCGCCGATTGCAGTCGGGGGAAAGAGAAGTCCGTCAAAAGCTCTAGGAGAGGGTCTTCCCCACGGACCCAAAATTCTATGTTCTGCAGCGCCGCGAAACATCCTCTTCCAATTGGTCGGGCCATTCCAACCTCATGGCTGATGACGAGATGATTCAGATAGTCAAGGCGGGAAAACTTTTCGAATAAATCAGGAGCATCGGATGAGAACTCTACTTCCAATTTGCGCAAGGCACTGAAACAGCTAAAATCTGTGTGACGAAAGAGTGATGGGGAAGATGTGTGCAATGTCCACACAGCATTGGGGAGATGGTGGATACGGCTTTCAAGATTGCGTCGAGGTTTTGGTCGTCATCGTCATGAGGATCCGTGAAGACGGTTAGAGAACTGATCGATGGTGCCATAAGACACAACATCTTTGCGCAGGAAGATTTGTCTGTTGCAGCGTGATGGATCGTAAACAAGGAAAAAACGGCTGATCCCCAATGCGGAAGGCAAGAACGATCCAGAGATGAGTTCGACTGGTGCAATAGTCCTTGCACTATTCTCACATACGAAGCATACTGCTGAAACCGAGCCCATGCTTGTTGTGGAATTTCGGTGGCAGTAACGTCTGTATTCGAGTCGGTTGATGCGTAAGATGATCCTCGAAAAGAGCAGTACTCACGCGGAATCCCTCCTCAGTAACATTTTCCATCCCCTATGCAGTCAATATTCAAGATTTTCAACGTTCCGAGTAGCTGGCATGGAGGGTTCAAGTCATCTAGCGTCCGCCACAAGACCCGTAAAGCTGGCTCTGAGAACGACCTGCATACTCGAGCACATCGCGCAAGAGTTCTCCTCTCTTCCCGGCGTAGGAATCTAAGGGGTAGACATGTGGATGGCCAAAGATTTTCAAATATCTCGAGCAGAATGTCGAAACTGTTCAGAGCACGATGCGCCATGGTGCGGAAAGTGTTTCCGCATTAAGACACTAAGCGCGCAAGCTCAATCGATCACGGAGTTTCTCCTTTATGGATCACGTTTATGGTTCAATACTCAGTTCTCTTTCCACCGAGTCGACTCATGTCTCCAACGTATTTTGACCATTGAGTACTGAGTACTGTTACTGGGGTGAATTAATTGCTCGAAAACAACGTAGGTCGTCTAGTATAGCAGCACACCTTGCCTCTGCACCGTGCAGCGAACGCCCTAAATGAATACTTCATTTACCATTCAGGGCAACTTCATTAGCGGCGCTCAGAACTCGCTCCGCGGCCGCGCCAGTGATGTGGTTGTCCTGCGGTACGTCCACATATCATATCCTCATATCCTTGTGTACTGAAATTCTGACGTGCAGCCCACTCACAGTGTGCTGAAGTCTTGACATGAGGCTGCTGCGGCAGAAACGCCTGTATTAAGCAAATATCCATTCGCGGAACGCTCCCCAGATGTCACAAGCGATATCACAAATTCTGAGACTTTAGTCCATGGGCTGGTGAAACAATTCTCCTCTAGAAAGGCCAAATAACGCCAAATGCATCGACCCGCAACCCAACCCCATCCCCTTCTGCGCCCCGCCGGTTGCTTGCACTATTATTCATACCGTGACTGTGAACATGGCTACCGAGGCCAAACTGGCTAAAGAGAAGGTCCAATGCCAATCTACCAAGCGCTCGCGACTGACTTCAAATGCACGTTCACAGGGAGATGCTGCGTTCAAGGACGGCGATTACTCGTCCGCGCACGAGCGCTTCACCAACGACATGAGGTTGCATTCCTCAGACTATGTGTATCCATTCGACAGAGCCATGGCAGAGGCCCTACTGAAATTCAGATCAACGGGCCTTGCTAATTGTTTACAACAAGATGGGAAGAAGCCGAGAGCGATACAACCACGGCGCTCGCCCTCGATCCCAGAAAAGCAAAATCATACTACAGAAGGAGTATCGCGCGCACAGAGCAAGGGAACTTTGCAGGTACTCGACAAGACAGGTCTTCTTACTGTCTCATGATTGATGTCCGCTAGTGTGGGACCCCTCCATTTGCAGACATCGAAGCCTATGCAGCATCCCGAGGAGACCCAGCCGTCGCCGCAGAGCAAAACTCTCACATCATGGTTACCGAACTATCCTCTTTATGTCGGTCCCTAGACCGCTATCGACGAAATATCGCAGGACACTGGGTACACCTCGTCCAAGACTGCTGGCAGGGGCATGGATGCGTTCGCCAGTCCGGCCTTCCACCGCGGTGACCTCATCTCGCTGAACACCTCTCTACATCGTCGACGATCACTATGGCAATGGACAGACACAACATGCGAACATCATGGCCACCGTCGAACGCCTCTCTGCCGCTGATACCGTTCCTGGGCCTCTCCTACTAACACTCACGGAGTGCGCGGTTCCCTAATGCGAGGCTCGGCGTACACCGTGCTAACGCATCGGCCAGAGAGGACGACTAGTCTGCGCTCTGCGTACGTGCATCGCGATTCAACCCCTCGTGGCACGCAGCTGCGGGCTGCCTGCGGACCTACGACCTGCCCGAGATTACGATCGGGGAGATATGTGTTACATACATTAGCTCGAGGGGCGTATACTGGAGCTCGAAGAAGAAGCAACAGCAGCGGCTGAGGACGTACGGGTTCTTGTTCGCGCCGTGCGCCAGGTGCACTCTCCCCGAGGGGCACCAGCGACAGCCGCAGAAAGGAGGCCGCAAGCATTTGGGAATCCGTCCCGTACTACGGCCCCAGTCGTACTGCGTACCGCCTCCATGCTATCGTGCGCGCTGTGCACTTGCTGGAGCAAAAGGCTATGTGGTGGACACTGACACTGCCATGATCTGCACATGTCACTGGGACTCGGCGTCGGTCGAATGTTGGGTGAAGAAAACCTATGAGACGCAGGTTGCAGGGTTCGGAGAGCCGGAGGGGGCTGAGGTTCGGTCGCTCACCTATGTGAATACGAGGAGAGGATGTCAATGGTAAGCCCGCCCCGAGATTTTCGTACAGTTCTCTAAGTTATTCTTTGTCTCCCATCGATGAATTAGAAATTTCCTCTCCTTATTGCTTTCATGCGGAAGTAGGCTGCAAAGGATAAGTGCAGATGTCGGATCCATTCCAAGGTCTGACACCGCTTCATCCTCCCTAGTACTTCACCAAGTTCACCTCTGTCTCCCACTAGGGTTAACAAGGATATTCTTATCGTGAACGAGCCGAGGAGGAAATGAAAGCTCACTGGTACGCTAATGTCTGACTATCTGCTCGTAGTAAATCTGATCTCATTGTTGCGCCACACCAGGTCTCGCGGTGGATCACAGCCTCTTCTTCTATATATCAATATAAGTATACGTAACATGTCATCTACTCTCTGGAGTCCTTCCTTTGCATCGTTGCTATCAACCAACTTGGATCACCACTGTCATTACTGTGTGTGAATTTTACCGTTAACAATCTTCAATAAGAGATTGGCCGCTTTCCATCATACGACTCCAATTTCCGATAACAATCCCAAAGAAGAATCATCTTCGCCTCCATGCCATAGGTAACTATACGTCGAAGCGGTTTCCTGGGCACTGCAGCCGTCTCGACTGCTGCGAAATGGGAGGACGTCTGGCGTTGATGTCGAGCCAGTGCTCTTGTGCGCACGCGGCGGAATTCGAGTTCGCAACTCGCCGTCGCGACGAGCCACGGCATCTGACAACCTCTGCGATCGCCCAGACATCAAACACGATGTTGACCATCCGTATCTTTCGCTCTGCTCCGCACCAAAGCACTAACTCAATAAATAAACAAATCGAAGTGATATTTATTCATTCTGAACTTCCTCAACATACGGAAAACCACAAGAGAGACCCAAATGCGTGATCAGCTGGGACATGTACCACCGGCGTGCTCAAGCCAATCCGTCAATGAGTTTCGCGAGTCTCTTTAATCATCAGTCTCCGTACCATCTTCCAACCAGCGTCACGAATCTTTCCATCCTTCAAGTCCTCCTCACCGGGAAAGATGCCCTTGATAAATTCGGCAGCTTTCCGGCATAACTCAACGTCATCGACATCAATATCCAGCCATCGTAGCTCCAGTAGTCGTTCGCAATGCGGAGAGGGTACGCTCGTGGCAGGAAACGTGCGGGATATGCAGCTGAAGCGGGGAAATAGAGTCGGTGCAAATGGGGGCAGTGGTGGGCAAACTCGACAATCGACTGGATGGGAGGCGCAGGTCCGACGCATCTGTAACTCATGTGTAAAATTTCCAGCTTTGGCCACGACTGTGCCATCATACGAATGTCGTCATTCGACACGCACAGGTAGGTTGTGGTCGTAATTTTCAGTTCCCTCATTCCCCTCAATGCCAGCAGGGGCTCCAGGAGTTCCATCAATGGATGCTCTGTGGCGTCCCATTGCTCATAATGTAACATCAAGATGCACAGCAATGGGTGCTGGAACAAAGTGCATCCAATACTCGACGATTGGCCGAGATATCGCTTGGGCCCCCGATGGCAATGTGCGCCGATTGCAGTCGGGGGAAAGAGAAGTCTGTCAATAGCTCTGGGAGAGGGCCTTCCGTATGGACCAAAATTTCGATCGTCTGCAGCGCTGCGAAACATCCTTTTCCAATTTGTGGCACCATTCCATCTCCATGGGTGATGGCGAGATCATTCAGGTAGTCAAGGCGGGAAAGCTTTTCGAATAGATCGGGAGCATGGGATGAGAACGCGACTTCCACTTTGCACAGAGCACTGAAGCGGCTAAATTCCACTCGATGGAAGAGTGATGGGGAAGCCGTGGCCAACGTCCAGACCGCATTTGGGGAGATGATGGATATGGCATCCAAGAATGTCTCGAGACTTTGGTCGTCACAAGATTCCGCGTAAATGGTTAGAGAATCGATCGATGGTGCCATAAAACACAACATCTTCGTACAGGAAGTGCCGCACATGTCCAGCGTGATCGATTGCAAACAAGGAAAAAGCGGCTGATTCCCAATGCGAGAGGCAAGGGCGATCCAGTTCAACGATTTAGACTGCTCCACTACGCCTCGCACTGTTCTCACATACGAAGCATACTGTTGAAACCGAGCCCATGCTTGTTGTGGAATTTCTGGTGGCAGTACTAGTAGCGCCTGTATTCTGGTCGGTCAGTGGGTAAAATGATCCTCGAAAGCAGTAGTACGCACACTGAATCCCTCCTCAGTTGTGTTTTGGTACCGTGGCGGGATATTATTGAAGATTTCCAACGTTATGAGTAGACGGCGTGCAGGACTTAAGCTATCTAGCGTCCGCCACAAGACCCGTAAGGCTGGCTCTGAGAACGACCTGCATACTCGAGCAGATCGCGCAAGGGTTCTCCTCTCTCTCCGGTGTGGGAATGTGTGTGTGGAAATCTTGTCAAATATCTCAAGTAGAATATCAAAACTGTTCAGAGCACGATGCGTCATGGTACGAACAGGTTTTTTGTTTCCTTTTATGGATTAGTTTTGGATGTTCTCAACTTAAGGGCATGTCATCCAACTTATCGATTGGCCGTCGAGTACTATCACCGCAACGGATTTCTCATCAATATGTGGGCCGTGTACAGTAGTGCCACATGTTTGTGACCGTGCTTCAGACCTCACATCTGCATCGTGCAGCGAACTCCCTCAGAAAATGTGCACTTCATTTACCATTTGCGGCACGCTTCATTCGCAGCATCTCAGCACTCGCTCAGCGGCCGTACAAGTGACGTGGTTATTCTACGGTACGTCCGACATCATATTCCTATATCTTTCTCCATCCTTGCTGGAATTGTTCGGTGCCAAAGTTTTGACATGAAGCTGCTGTGGCAGAAATTCTTGGATTGAATGAGCACACCTGCGGAGTGCTCTGCAGTGACTACGGGCGATGTCAGAAACTGAGATTCTAATTCACATTCTGCCAGTGAAATAATTGTTCTTCAGAAAGACTAAATACCGCGTGCCAAATGCATCGAGTTGCAAGTCAACACCATCTCCCTTGCTCTCTGCAGATTCCTTTCACCTTTGTTGATACTGCGAACATGGCTGCCGTGGCGAAACTGACTAAGGTGAGGGTCCGCTCCCAATCCCCCGATCGCTCCCACCGGACTTCAATTTACGTTATCGCTCCGTTCGAGTGCAGTGATCACTCGTCCATCCACTACTACTTTACTGATGGTATGAGGCTGGATCCCTTGGACTAGGTATATTTCTAATGGCCCATGATAAGGTGGGAAGACGCAGAGGGCGATGCAGCCACAGCACTCGCCTTGGATCCCAAAAGTTGGAAGTATACTGTTGACATGGACTCCGCCGCTCGCAGATACCGAAAATGCAGCATCTGAAGATGACGCGACTGTCATCGCAGCCACAAAAGTCTCATATCCATTGTTGCCGAACTGTCCTCTCTATCAGTCGGTCCCTCGAGCGCTATCGGCGAAATACCACAGGCGCTGGGTCCAAGTCTGCCGGCAGGGCAGGGGCGCGTTAGCCACCCGGGCCTTCCACAGCTGCGATCCCATCCTCTCCAAATGCCCCTCTACATTGTCGACGATCACTATGGCGACGGACAGACATAGCACGCCAACATCGTGGCCGCCGTCAAACGCCTCTCCGCCGCCAATGCCGCTCTCCAACCAATACTCACTGAGTGCGCGGCTCCCCAATGCGAGCTCGGCATATGCTGTGCGAACGCATCGGCCAGAGAGGATGACCAGTCCGTGCTCTGTGCATCGCGGTTCAAACACTCGTGGCATGCAGCTGTGGGCTGCACGCGGATCTATCGCTGTGCGAGATCATGATCGGCGAGGTGTTATGTACATCAGTGCGAGGGACGTATATGGGAGCTCGAAGAAGCAACAGCAGTGGCCGAGGATGTACAGTTTCTTGTTCGCGTGCACCAGGTGCACTCTCCCAGAGGGACATCAGCGACAGCTGGAGACTTTTGTGTTAGAAATAAAGTTGGAGTTGAGCCAAAAGATCGACGATTCCAAGATGCGAGTTACGACATCGAGATTTGTGAGTGTGAACAGAGGATATCGCAGTCATTGGTGAGCGAGCATGTCATTTATTATCGGTCTGGTGATAAGTTGGGACATGTACCGTCGGCGTGCTCGTCGTGCGTCTCGGCATTTAATCATCAGACTCCGTACCATCCACGAACCAGCATCACGAACCTTTCCATCCTTTAAGTCCTCCTCACCGGGAAAGATGCCTTCAATAAATTCGGCAGCTTTCCGGCATAACTCAACGTCATCGACGTCAATATCCAGCCCTTGTAGCTCCAGCAGTCGTTCGCAATGCGGAGAGGGCACGCTCGTGGGTGGGAACGTGTGGGAAATACAGCTGAAGCGCGGGAAACAGAGTCGGTGTAAATGGGGGCAGTGGTGGGCAAACTCGACAATCGACTGGATGGGAGGTGCAGGTTCGACGCATGTGTAATTCATGTCTAAGCTCTCCAGCTCCGGCCACGATTGTGCCATGGTACGAATATCGTCCTTCGACACGCACAGATGAGCTGTTGCCGAAATGTGCAGTTTCTTCATTCCAGTCAACGCCAGCAGGGGCTCCAGGAGCTTCATCAATGAATGCTCGGTGTTGCTCGCGAAGAATAGGTTCAAGATGCACAGCGATGGGCTGCCGAAACAAAGTGCATCGAATATTTGGCGATTGTCTGTGACATCGCTGACGCCCCGGATCAAGATGTGTGCTGATTGCAATTGGGGGAAAGAGAAGTCCATAAATAGCTCTGGGAGAGTTGCTTTCCATGGACAGGTGAAACTAATCTTCTCTGCAGCGCTCTGAAGCAGCCTCTTCCAAGATGTCGGGCTATCCCTTTGTAACATCTCAGGCAGAAATCAGCGAGATGGTCAAGGTGGGAAAATGTTTCAAACAAATCAGGATCCAGGGTCGTGCAAGTTATTGTCACTTTTCGTAGGGAACTGAAACGGCTGAAAGCTGTGTGACGGAAGAGTGATGGGAAAAGCGTGTATAACCTCCACACTGCATTTGGGGAGATGGTGGATACGGCCTCCAAGAATGCCTCAAGACTTTCGTCGCTATAAGAATCTGCGGAAATGGCTAGAGAGTTGACTGATGGCGCCATAAGACACAACATCTTCATACACGGAGAACCATCCAGGTCCAGCTGGATCGATTGTAAACAAGGAAACAGTGGCTGGTTCCCGATGCGAGAGGCAAGGGCGATCCAGACCGAGGACTTCGACTGGCGCATTCGTGCATGCACTACTCTCACATGTGAAGCATACTGCTGAAACCGAGCCCATGCTTGATGTGGAATTTCTGGCGGCAGTAGCGTCTGTATGCTATTCAATCAATGCGTCGATCCTCGAAAATCAGTGCTACACACGTTAAATATCTCCTCAGGAGCTTCTTCACCCACTATGCATTCCAGTTCTAAAATTCCCAACGTGCGGAGTAGCCGGAACGGCGGATTCAGGTCATCCAGCGACCACCACAATACTCGCAAGGCCGGCTCTGAGAATGACCTGCACACCCGAGCAGATCGGGCAAGAGTCGTCCTCCGTTCCATATTGCGGGAGTCGTCTGGCCAATTAGAGGCGCATGGCCGAAGATGCTCGAAGATCTCGAGCAGAATATCGAAATTGTTCAAAGCACGACGCGGCATGGTACGTATGAATGTGAATGAGTTTCTGAGTTACTGAAAGCTCGGAATCCGCCGCTTCAGGATTGGGGGCTATAAATTTTATATGAGTCAAAAAGGGCCCAATCCAAGAGCTCGATATTAAGTATTCTCAGTCGCAAAGGCGAGCTCGATGTAATCGAGGACATGACGATCGTGTGTGGGTTTCTATGAGCTCAGGCTGTAATTGAAGAAGGTGGTAATACAATGAGTCGTACACGAGGACTATGAGTAGTAGCAAAATATACACAAAGAAAACTAGAATGTGGGAGGTAGATTCTACACGAAGGAAGAACTTGATACGTCTATAGCCAATGAGACGCGTAAGCACAAGTTACATATAGTACATGCAAGCCGACGTGCAGCGTGTATAGCACGTTATGTGCGAGGAAGGAGATCGGCGGTCCAAAGGATAACGTCCGAGCCCCATCCATATAGTGTTGTAGTATTTCAGCCTTCATACACCTTCGCAATCACCAATCGCTTACAAAAGCAGCCAATCAACGAAGACCCTTTACGCAGGTGCCGCGGGAGCCTCGACCTTGCTGGCCACGAACGGCCCTTCGAGCGGGATAACATGGATATTGCTCGAGAATACGCGCCAAGAGCCCACGAAGTTCGCGTCCCCGACCACATACCCGCGGAAGATAAACTTGCCAAGTTGGGGGAACTGCGTCGGCACTCGCACCAGCGCAATCAGCCCGTCCCACCTCCGTACCCGCCCGTAGAATCGGTAGTGGTGCCACGCCTGGCCGTGCCGCATCGACGTCTGCGAAAGGCTGGGTCAGTGTTCTATAAAGTCGGAATATGGGTGTGTGCTAGCTACTTCGCCGGTGATGATGACGTCGCGGACGCCGTCACACTCCTTAGCAGAAGAGTCGTCCCAACCGTCCTCAACGCTACTGTCATTGCTCAGCTCCTGCTCGAGCAGCTCGTCGAGATCGAGATCATCCAGCGCTCGCTGCATAGTCGCCCGTGCGCTATGAACGTCGTCGTCCAGATAGCTCTCATTGGAGCTGATCGAGGATCGCGACAGCGAACGCGGTCGCGAGGTTGTCCTTAGGTCCTCATCCATCATATCTACATCCTCTGTGATCGCTTCTTCACTGGAGGTGTGAGCGCGCACGCGCTCGTGCAGCGTCTCCTCCTCCATCTCGCGAACGCGAATACAACGCCTACACGTAGACACGTCGTGCATGCTGGGCCCGCCATGCACGTAGGTCTTATAATGTGATACGCAGCGATTCTCCAAGTCATCGACACGTAGTTCACCGTTGACCTGGTGCAGCTCTGCTGGAGGGAACCAAGCGTTCATCACCCCATCGTCGAAGCCGTCGCCTATACCTCCCGTGGCGACGGGTTCCTGCGGGTCAATACAATGATGTTCCTGCAGCTCGAAGAACAGCGGGGCGAATGTCAGGCGTGGGTTTGCGTCCGAGAAGGTCTCGGGAAATATCTGCGCTCTCGCGACCTCCCCATACTGGTCGAAATCGGGAACCTGGTCAGTGGAACAAAGCCATTAGCCAGGATTATGCGGGGAGATGAATAGGCGGACCAGCATGCGTCCAGAGAAAGACCCAGTCATCGAACCATACGTAAAGAGGATACGCTTGAGCGGTCTTTCCACGGACGGATTGAGGCAGCTCGTCCAGCGCGCCCAGTCATTATCCCACCTCGAGCTCAGGCTGGCCGTTTCGTTCACTCCGTCGAAGGTTCCGCGCTCCCGAAGCTGCACAGCCTTGTTCGCATTGACCTCTGCAAAATCTTCTTGCGTCGGCCCGACGTATGTCCACCCAATCTGAGTTTGACGGTCGCGCGGGAGGGAGTCGGGGATTCGAAACGGCAACTTCTCGTAGAGAGCCATGTAGAGAAGCTTGGCGACGAGCGCAATGGGCGGAGCGACGATTGCAAGCGGACGACCGTAGTATTGGATCCATTCGATGAGAAGTGAGGGGTCGCGATAGGTCGGGTAGTAACCATGAGGTGTCTCGAGAACACCCGGTGAACTCTGCAGGAACCGCGCCGAGAATGGAATGTCGAAGTGATTGTCCGGAGCATGGAATGCAGGGTATCGCACGGCGACAATGGCGAAGGGGCGGACGAGGTCCATGAGCTGCTTCCGGCGCTGGAGTGTGATAGCATTGTATTTATCTGATAAGGCATAAGTTTGGGGAAACGCGTGAATGATATGCGACGCACCCCGCGTCAAGGTGTGCCAGAGAAGCCACAGCACGAGAGTATTGCTGGTGCTCTCGAGGGGCCAACCGTCAGAGACATCGTGGTGTCTGCCCTTCATGAGTCTGTTCGTGATGTAAGCGTGAAGGAAGGTATCGAGATGAGCCCAAGCGAGCTGCTTCTCATTCCTGCCGTCATTCTCAGCAAACATAACGAACAAGGTCCACAGATCTCGTAGTAGGTTGGGACCATTGATGTCGGCGTGACGAATGCGCTTCATAGCGATGACGTACTGCTTGAGCTGTGCGGCCACGAGCTCTGGTGAATCCTCAACTTCTGAATTGCGACGCAGGGCAGCATGGCAATCAAATCTGTGCGGAAACATACGGTAGTAGAGAATGGGGCAGCGCTTGAAGGAAAAGGCGTAGTGGAATGACTTGCATGTGAGGAGAAGGTGGAAGAGGTGGTGAGGGGGACCGAGAAGGTCGAGGAGAGCGACGTCGAGCACAACGAGCTCTATGACCTCGTATGGAAGAGCGAGGAGGCGGGAGAAGTGAGGAGCCATGCACAGAAGGATACGAGGAGGATGGACATATTGCAGAACGGCGGGAGGCTTTATGTCGAGGCGTGGCAGACGGTGTCTAAATTCGTAGAGGCGACGGAGAGAGCGAATTCTAGAAATGAAGTGTGAGTTGCCGACCGACGGAGTTTGTGTTTGACGGAGCCGGGGGCCGACGGAGACTAATAAATTGGAATAAATTCAGTAAAGACCAGCCACCGCCACCGGGCTGAGATTCAACACCAGATGAGATCACGCTCCCGTCACCCAGATTTGATCGGCGACTATAGCCTCCAAATCCCTCTTTCGGAATCCCCCATCATCGCTTCACCCACCAGCGACCGACCTCTAGGCTCACCATTCATTTTATTTCCTGGCCTCGCGGGAGCATCTAGCGTACTTCTTGATTTATTGTCACTTATGCTTAGCTCTGCTCAGCGATGCTCGCGGTTCTAGCTCGATTTTTTTACGGACACGTGGTCGATCAGTTCGCGATCGACGGTGGCTCCTGGCGCGCCGCAGGAACCTCCGCACTTGCTTCAATGTTCAATATATTCAATATTCATTTTCAATGCACATCGACATATGTGGTCGTTATTCAATATAAGGATTTCTCCTAAACCAAATTGTCGTTCTGACCTATCTGGTTCCTGCCTCGTCACCCGCTTCTTCAGCTTTTGCTCTCGCTTCCTCACCTCCGAGTCGCAGTCCTCATTCGTCTTTCAGGACCGTTGGCCGTCGACGTGATACGTGCATGCAAGATATGTACCTCTCTGCAAGATCCAACTGAGCCCAACTGAACGGATCTATTTGACTTCCGCGTCTCTTACGTCTTATCACTCCCGTCGGGCCTCTATTCCCTAAGCCTGAACTTCACCGTGTGCCATGTGCCCCTGACCGACTGGTTCTTTATCCGGAGCAAAGACCATGTCCGTCGTTGAGACTGGAGACGGAGAGCTGCATGGGAAGCTCCTAGGGTTCCGAATATACACCCTCGAGGTAATGACGCTTTTTTTCCAAATCGCGACCAGAGCCATCTGACCATTTCCAAATCTTGTCGTTTCTCCCACTTCTGGATACTTTGTTCAATTCTACGAATAGTAATCTCAACGCCAGATCGCCGCCGGCGCACTCATTGCAGCCAACATGTCCTCTCACCAGCACTATCCCCGCCGTCGCAGGTCTCGGTCCGAAAGGTCTCAGTTGCACGTTGTTTAATCTCTCAGTTCCTTCGCATGTGCCACTGGTCAGCACCCAATCCAGGAATGTTCCAAACAGTTCCGACCATATCTTTGCGATGAAACCTGGTCATGCGCTCACACTGTCATTATCCGACACGTCCGATATCCTATCATTGCATGCAGAAATTTTTAGATAGAAGCCGGAGTTACAAAGTCGAATTGATGCGAAAGTTCGGAGCCGGGGAGTCGCATCGAGGTGCGTAGTGATATATTTCGTCTATGGGCGTGCCGACGTCTGAGCTTATGCAGCGTGCGCGGAGGCCTAGTATTGTACACGCTCGGTCTCGGTTATATTTGTGTCCCGCAAGAACTGCAATCTGGGAGGACTAGTCACCAATCTACAAGCCAAGCCGCTGGACGTTGATTTAATATTTGTGTCCATCCATAAACGATGAGCACTTCTGTTCTGCTGCGCAAAACGCACATGACGGCCTTCGGGTATAAACGCTATGACGTATTGCATGGGGAGCAACGGAGCATGCACTGATCTCTTCGCACCTCCGCACAGATGCCCAGGATGATGCTACGCATCCCCTCATTAGACGCCCACATAAGGAAATTCGATCAGATCACAAGTACGTACTCATTATGGTGCTCTCGGGACCATTCTAAGCATATGTTATGCAGCTCCCGATGTCTTTGCACCGCGACAAACACATCCTCCGAACCTTTCATCATGATACATGTCTCCATTCGTCACGTATGTAATCCAATCAGACCTACACATGGAGGCAGACTCAGAAAATGAAGTAGAGAACGTAAGCGCATTTTGATTCTCCATCCTGATTATGCGTCTGCCTCTGAAAATTCCCTGAAGTCGCAGTATCGTATACTTTGGTAAAGTTTCTGAAGTGGGTAATGGCTTATTGTGCTCTGATGTGTCGAGTCTCTAGATGCTGGTTTTTTTTTTCATTCAGAACGCGCACTGCGCGCTGAGTGTAAGATATGTGTGCTTAATTTCCGCTGGGACTCTCGACATTGCGCGTATGCCAATTTCGCCGCCAGTTCCGGCATCGCTCATCGGTCGCGTGCAGATCTGACATAAGTTGTCCAAAGCCACATCGTGGTTTAATTTCCGAGGTCCTCGACTGATTGTCACCATTGGCTTGTTATACAGTTGATGGACATTGTGCGGACCGTCTTCGCTCGTTTATGGTAATCGTGTCACGGGTCTGAGGTAATACCGCGGAGGTCAGTTCCCCGTTCATTTCACTGGTTGATATCCTTGACATTACATTATACGAACAGTACGTCGGAATCCACGATATTCTACGCAATACTGGTACAACCGAACTTGACATTCGATTGAGCTGGTTGCAGGCATACTCATGCCGACCACCATTACGAAATGGTACATTACATTCTGTTGCCTGTTTCTGATATGTTATTCTATCTTTGACACGTTTGCCAGCCGACGGCGATATGCGCAATCTCCAAAGTAACGGTGATGTCGGGATTGTTCCTTATTCAGGGTATTATAGTGATATTTTCCATTGGCCTTATTAACACAGCAACATTGTCGTATGTGGGTTGTCTGAAAGAATCAAGGGTCATCGATCAACGGTTACTGTATCAAACGATCAATGGTAGGTCACGATGTTCATTCTAATCACTCTGCGACTGAATTGACCGCCTATATCCAGTAACATAGTTCGCTACAACCTAGGCGATATTTTTCTCGCGCAGAGGTTGTTTTCATTTCATTCGTGCATTCTCGACCTGCCCGTTTCTCCGTGCCTTCCACATCACTGTTGATACGGCGCGCTCCATCCCAAGATCCGAGCACCAAAAACGTATCCTACGCTAGGTGGCAGTCGACTTCGCAGTGCATATCGTTCGTGTATTGCTTTTGCGGGCAGTTCTTGTTGCCCGTGCTGTGCCCGAGACGGAACAACACGGACGGCTCTTCACTAACCAGGGCTCTGGGTCAAAGGTACGTTGCTACTGCTATCGCTATCAGCATATGGCGCAGATGTATGATCCGCGTGGACTGATGCGATCTCGAATCGCTTCAAGTGCGTGCTTATGGTGGCCATTCTTCTCGTCGTGTCCACCCAAAGTCTCTTCGGGTCTCCGAGTTTCTGGGAGCTGTTCAGATGCAGTGACTGATGCATTCTTCTCTCATTTAGTGACATGCTTCATTGGAGATAGTACGCTCGACAGCTCCATGACAGTGATCCCAGCTAAGGTTCAACAAGCTTCCCTCGTGGCCCACTTTTTGCTATCGGTTAACGCTCTGTCCCGGAGGTCGCAATTTCATGTGGTCGCTGGCAATCAACCTATCGTTGTATGTAAACAAGCATTTCTTAATGCGTTTCCGATGGTCACGGATGTCACAGTTATTCGGAACGCATCCGCAGGTCCAGTCTTCTTTCACTCAATTTGTTTCTCGTTAGCTCATACTCGTTGCTCAATTACAAATCGACATTCACAGACAGGTGAGTTTCGTGCCTAAGGACACACTTTGATCTAACTCGTGCCTTCGTGCGAAACAGAGAATGCAGCATGCAAGTTGTAATTATAACCCTCCCCACTTCCCGATGTTTAATTGACACGAGCTATGAGCACCGGACCCGACTTCGCTTCCCTTTTACCCAAGCAAGTGTTGATATTGCTGAAAGACCGTCTTTCTTGATATTGTGAGCGCACCTTCTGGTGTCTTTTCCCTATATACTGACATGATAAGTCATCTTTGCAGTGATATCCTGTGTCCTTGGATGTAAATGCAACGATGGTGTATTCCAGTTCAAAAGGGACTTTCTCCAACACGCAGCATTCACACTCATGATCATAGGACACTGTTCCTGACATTCCCAGGTATCAAGTCAACACCCCCGCCAAGCGTTTTCGCGCGGTCATACGGTCCAGTCGCACTAGCCACGAATCTAAGAGGCTTCCCCAGTTTAGGTGAGTGAGTCCCGCACTCCGGTGGCCAACTGTAAACGCTACGCATTCTGGTGTTCCCGTTCCAGAATATCTGCTAGCGCAAAGGCTGTCGCCTTACCGATGTCCAGGTCGTTATCAGCAGCGAGCTTAATGATGTATGCCACACATTCTGATGCATTATCGACCTCCCGGCGAGGCGACCATTGCGACATTCCTGTCCGCCTATGCGGGCCGGATGATTGGGAAGCTTCTAATACGTCATCGAGCAGACGAGTAGAGGCGTTGTCTTCCCTCTGCGCTTGGAATAACCGTGCCATCACGCAAAGGTAAGTCAGACGTACTTGTGGCAAAAACGGCGCTCAGGCGATAAGTCAAGACCAGCTGTAATTGGCCCCCAGCGCACGTGTGTGCAGCCAACTGCCATTATGGTGAAAGCGGGGCGCCCAGCAGGTGTACCATACGCGGGCCAGACGGGTTCAAACCGCGGAACCTGTGATATGACGGAGTCGACCGCTTGCGAAGTCTTCGACGACAAATTACACAACTTTATCCTGGTGTATCTATCCAAAAAGGTCTTGACGCAGCCCACGACTTTTTTACGGCCTAATGCCGCACTGCAACAAGTATTTAAAGATATTCCCAATTGCTACCCATCATTGATAGAATGACGAGATGGCGCGAGTCGATGTACCTGAGTGACCAAGAATGAGTGCCACAAATGTTCTGTGCCAGCCGTCGGGGAGTGACGACGGTTTCGGAGTTTAAAATGGCTCTGAATATTGGTGGCTGATGTGGCGCCACCAGGATAAGGGTAGAGAGGAGCCTGTCTGAACTAAGCTAACACCCAATCTTTGACGAGGAACTTTCCAATATTATGATTTCTGAGCTTTCTGAGGACATCCCAAGTTCCGCTCATTCGTCGCATTGCTGCTTCCACTTAACCCCGCTGCAACGTAGAGTTCAGTTTCCCAGCATGATGCTAGGACTCCCAGTCTCGACTCAGGTTAGTATGACTGAGGTGCAATATAGGGGATAGCTGCTCAAACTGTCGATGAAGGGATTACAATTGTAACGAAAAGAGACAAATATGGAAAGTCCAAATATACAGTGTTACATGGGCAAGTACATGGGCGATTTAAAATATGTCGGGATGAGCTATGGCTTGGTGTTGGTGAAGAGGTCTTGCTCGCCATCCAGGGTCAAAGAGCTGATACGCGGTGCACCGCCCTCCTCGCGAATCCTTGATGTCATGCATAAGGCAAAGAAACCGAAAATGAAGCATGGTACTCACGACGCCGTTGCAGTTACCTGAGCCTCTTGGTCCGCATCCTTGGGCGTCCATGCGAAGCGCGTAGCAGGCTGATGATCACGGATCAGCACAGCAATACACGAGGGGTTAGAAGGCGCACCTCGTCGCCGGCATCCTGCGCTTCGAACCTCGCGCTGTCCGGTTGCCACTTGCGCTGCAGCGCCAGCAGCGCGGCCTTCAGCCCGTCCTTGTCCACCTCCGTACCCGCCACGACGCCCGTCGCATCGTGCGTGAAGTAGTTCGAGAAGCGCGTGCTGAAGAGGTCGACGGGCCCAGGCCCGAAGCGGTGCCCCGGAAACTGCGACGGTTGATTGAAGTGGATGTACGGGGAGGCGAGGAGGGTGGAGAGACGCTCTTGCAACCATTCAGGCGACGATGGCGAGGACTGGGACATCCTGTTAGGAGCGGGACAGGTGTGGAACTGGGAGAGATGTGCGGTGATGGGGCTGAGCGAGAAATCTGGCGGATAAGCAGACCGAACGGCGGAGAGGAGCAGCGAGGAGAAGAGGTACGTGCGGTTCAAGTTTAAGAGGACCATGCAGATGCGGCGGTGCGTTGCTCAGCCTTTACTGCGATGATGTCATATCCGTCGGGGCCGGTCTTCAACACGTGCCGTCAAACCCCGAACTTCTGAATTCTATTCAAAATCCGTGCCGTAGATCACAACATAACAGAACTAGATCAGCGCGAGTATATATGCGTATATCAGAACTTGAAGACCTGCAGATCACAATGAGGAATAGGATATCGCAAGGGCATACTCGACAACGCACCTGATCTTCAGTATAACCAAGCTCCTTCAGAATGCCGCCCACTGGACCCTGCTTCCCTCCCTCCTTCTTCCCAGCGACCGCCGCAACCTGACCAGGCGGACCTAAGGACGCGGCTCAGAATATCGGGCTTGCGAAACTCGTAACAAATGAATGCTCACCACAGATGAATATCTTGGTCTTCTCAGCCAGCGATGACGGAGGAAGGTGTTGCTTGACAAGTTCCTTGCTCACAAACCCGGTCGCACCTAGCCACATCCCATCACTTCATGGACTTCGGGGTAGACTGCTGTACCCCACTCACCTTTCCAGTTGGAATCCGCCTTGTCTAGTGTGTACACGACGTTGAAGGTATCTGGGTACTTGGCCTTGAGCGCATCAAACTCTTCCCGGAGGAGAATGTCGCGCTCGGAGATGTTTGCAAAGATCAGCGTGAATTTTGTCTTATTCGACTTGTCCGCAAGAGCATATTCCAGAACTTGATACATCGGCGTACTGGGATAATTGGAGTCAGCGCAAAACAGAACAAACCAGACAGGAACGGGCCAACTGACATGCCGGTACCGCCAGCGATCATACCAATTTCCTGGAATTCATTGACTGCATTTTGACAACCATGAACGTGTGCTCAGTGTGAGAAGCGGAATACGAGGATACACACTCTTGAAAGGGAACTTCATGATGGGGCCCTTGATGGCAAGTTTGTCTCCAGGCTTGAGCGAATGGATATGTTGCGACATTTTGCCCTCCTCATACCGTTTGATCAAGAACGCGAGCTCGCCTTCTGCATAAGAGGGGGAGACGGGTGTGTATGGGCGAATGACGGGCTTGCCCTTCGCGTCGGTGAGGGGCGCCGAAGAGTCAGAGGCGGATTTGACAACGACACATGAGGCAATGGGCAACAAAGACGCCTCGTCATCAGCGAGTTTGAAGGTGTATCTTGCAAAGAATTTATTAAACGATGCAGCGCGAATGAGCCAGGACTCACCTTGCCGTGTTGTGGTTGTACGGCTCGACGTTCTTCAATTCAAAGTCGATGAAATTTTCAGGGTCAAGGGGGCTCTTCTCCTGCAACTTCTTCGGCTTCTGTGCGGCCTTCGCCTTCGATGTGTAGTCGAGGTATATGTAGGTAGCCAGCCCAGCTATGCCTGCATGCGTGGTAGAGCTTAGCAGGCGTCGGAGAAGTGAGGAACGCGACAGATGCACCTGCACCACCAAGATAAAAAGGAAGGTTGGAGGGCTTCTTCGCTGGTGGCGAAGCAGTCGTGTAACGACGCGCGTTTGCAAGCTACATAGACAGTTATATTCATGACACAACCAGAGTCTCATGGTGGGACTTACGACGGAGCGTGCAGTGAATGATGCTCTCACGAAGGACATGGCTGGCTGAGATGCGTAAGTTGATGCATGACATGGGTCTTGAACACAATGCGGATGCTCACTGGTGCACGTAAGGGTGGTAGAGCGTGGTAGAGCGTGGAGTCGTCTGCTGCGGTGCTACACTCACGAGATGAGACGCCCATCGACAGGCGCTTAGGTTTTTTGCTTCTGCGGCTATCTCCGGATAAATACGTCATTGCTGGAGAACGGCACGTCAGTTAATGCTATAAGCAAGTAATTATTAACGGTATAACCTCGTTAGTGTTGCACGTTTAAAAGGAACCAGCAGCTGGTTAGATTAATCTTACATGTAGCGATTCGGAGAGATGGGGTCATAGTACTTGCCCTCCTAAGTTGTATCCGAACATGACCGGATGTTTTATCAGGTTTTATCCGCATCGTAGCCACCCCAACGTCATAGTACTTCAGTAGGGCATCGACGTACGAGTAGCTCAAACAAAACTACAAAATTTCATGAGTACAGTTCATATAAATATCCGCCGCCACAGCTTGCTACAGCTGAATATATATTTCAGCCAAGTTTCAGAGTAGATTAAATATTAAAGAGAACGGTGCTCTAAAAGAGGGGGTTAGGTTTGTGTTATGTAAGCAATGACCGCGATCGAAGGGTGGGTTTGTTCGCCACAAACAAGCATGATAACTTGTGCTTGAATTGAGTGCCCTTCCTCAACCCACCGCCCTGTCTCTCCCTCCTTGCCACCTTCCTTCCTGCTGTTTTTCTTGTCCACTTCGCTACAGCAGACCTACAGATGTCGTTCGTGAAGCTGAGCATCTTCGGCACTTCGTTCGAGGTTCGTTCAGTGTTATTTCTGTCCATCCATGACCGAGGCTCGATTGATTCTCGTCTTTTCTAGGTTACCACTCGATATGTCGACCTACAGCCTGTCGGAATGGGTGAGTACGCTCTCTGATACATCATTAATGCCTTAGTCCTCAACCCACCTTTGACAGGCGCTTTCGGACTGGTGTGGTGCATACGAGAACGTCATAGTATACAGGGCTCATGTCGCTGATGCATCTCATTTCCGCAGCTCGGCAAAGGACCAACTAACGGGTTCGTCGGTTGCGATCAAGAAGATCATGAAGCCATTCAGCACACCCGTCCTCAGCAAGCGCACATACCGCGAACTCAAGCTGTTGAAGCATATTCAACACGAAAACGTATGTGTTGTGTTGCCTCCTCAGGGAAAATATCATAGGATAACATGACCACTCAGATCATTAGTCTGAGTGACGTGTTCATATCTCCTCTAGAAGACATGTTCGTACATCCTTGTTCCGATCACTGCGCGAAGTGACATTTTCACTTGCAGCTACTTTGTTACTGAGCTCCTTGGTACTGATCTACATCGCCTCCTCACATCTCGGCCTCTGGAGAAGCAATTCATCCAGTATTTCCTGTATCAGATCTTGGTATGTTCGCTTGTCCTCCACTGTCCAACGCGCAGTGACCAATGATACCTTTCAGCGAGGTTTGAAATATGTACATTCAGCTGGTGTAGTGCATCGGGATCTCGTGAGTCTTATCACTGCCGATGCGTCACCTTGGTTGACGCTCTTTCCAGAAACCGAGCAATATCCTCATCAATGAGAACTGTGACCTGAAAGTTTGTACCGCAATCTGTTTCTGTCTCTTCGATTGCTGAGAATCCTCAATAGATCTGCGATTTTGGTCTTGCGCGCATCCAGGATCCACAGATGACGGGTTACGTCTCGACACGGTATTACCGCGCACCGGAGATCATGCTCACGTGGCAGAAGTATGATGTCGCCGTTGACATCTGGAGTGCGGGGTGTATTTTCGCGGAGATGCTAGAGGGAAAGCCGCTATTCCCAGGAAAAGATCGTGCGTACCCGCCTCGTTTTGATCGGAGATAGAGGAAGTGTTGGATCTGCTTTCCTAACGCTGCTATTCAGACGTACATCAGTTCTCGATCATCACAGAGCTTCTTGGCACACCGCCGGAGGACGTTATCCAGACCATTGCGAGTGAGAATGTAGGCATTTCTTCTCATCAGCTGCAATGGGTCCTCAACGTCTGCGCATTAGACCCTGCGATTCGTTCAGAGTCTACCAAAAAGAGAGCGCGTACCATTTAGCGAGAAATTGCATTGCAATGATCCAACAGGTGGGGAATTCCTCGGGCATATCTCGTGTTAAAGTCTCATGGTCTGCGTATTTTAGCGATCAATTTGCTAGAGAAGATGTTGGTCTTCGACCCTAGAAAGCGTATCACGGCGACCGACTCTTTGGGTCATGAGTATGTTGGGCCGTACCACGATCCTACGGATGAGCCGGAAGCTGCAGAAAAGTTCGACTGGAGCTTTAACGATGCGGACCTGCCGGTGGATACTTGGAAAGTGATGATGTATAGCGAAATACTTGGTACATTTTCTACGTTCGAAAGCATTGTGGATGAATGCTGATGGTGGCGTTTCTTGACTTGTAGACTTCCACCAAGTTGGAGATACAAAGCTCAATGGCGTTGTTCCTGAGGGTGCGCTTGCCGGACCTGAAGACGGCGTTCCCGTACCGACGGCCACGACAGTAGCCGCGACGGAGTGATTTTTTCCTTTCTTGCGTCCATTCCTTTGTGTCCTTGGCGATGCTCTTGGTTACCCTATCTTCCCGGACTTCAAGTTTAGATATGTTCCTTCGACTGGTCTTAATGCGCCGCGCCCTGTCTTTTCTTGCACAATCACGAATCGCGATCTCCTGCGCATGCCAATGCGCTGCCTCAGTTCCCCTATACGCGGTATATTACTTCCAGTGTTAGTAGTGCATCCTCACGTCCCCGTCCCCTTGTAATAGTGCCCTTCGTTGTATCCGTGTCCTGCAGCTTTCGTAGCATAAACTTGATGTATCGATCGAGTCACAATACCAAGTACACGTTTGGTGGGAGCGATAATTGTTTGTATATTATATTGCATTGCAACCCCGGCAACTCTGACGACAAACTTGTGCATGTTTTCGTTTGGTGGCAACTACGCACGTGGATGATTTCGCGATCGACGTTGTCCGCGCCTTTTCAAAGGCGCTGAACGCGTTTCCCGACGCGACTTGGACGCGTTCAACAATCGCAAATGGATCCTCTCATGTTCACAATTTATTACATGAAGCCGGAGCCCAGCGTCACGGCAGAATGGTTGTCTGGTGCAGGCGGATGCTATTCGAGTGAACTCCATGGCTAAATCTGGTAAGACAGGCTGGCTTCTTTCACGTTCCTGGAGCTCAGCTGAGCTCGCTCCGCCCTCCTCTCCTTGCGCTCAACCCTTTCGCAGCTATGTCCTCCGCGATGCCCTCTGCCTCCGCCACGGCGGCGATGAGCCAGAGCCAACCACCCCAATACCGCGCGTAAGTGCTGCCACTTTACATGCATAGATCCACCCTAGCAACCACTCTAATTATGCGGCTTGCAGCGTGGGCGTCGTCCTCGCCATCGGCTCTGGTGTCCTCATTGGCTCGTCCTTTGTGTTCAAGAAGAAGGGCCTGCTCAACTCGCAGAAGGGACATGCTGCCGGTGAGGGCGTTGCATATCTCAAATCGGCGAGTCCCATCATTTGTTTGTGGTCCCCCGCCGTTCGGCTAATCATCTGTACTGGCAATCACGAAAATAGCCGATGTGGTGGACCGGGATGATCATCATGATCCTCGGGGAGATCTGCAACTTCGTGGCCTACGCCTTCGTCGAGGCCATCATAGTAGTATGTCTTCCTGCTCCTGGCGTTCTCGATTTTCAGTGGGCTGAACACACCGTGCAGACTCCCATGGGTGCGCTCTCGGTCGTCATATCTGCGATTCTCTCCCACTTCTTTCTCCGGGAGAAGCTCTCCCTCTTTGGTTGGATCTCCTCCATCCAGTGCCTGCTCGGCGCGTCTATCCTCGCACTCAACGGCCCTCAAGAGCAGAGCGTGTCCACTATCGAAGGGTTCAAGCATCTCTTCGTGACACCCTGGTTTCTCGCGTATGGCGGCGCCGTCCTCGTGAGCGCTGCCGTCCTCGCGCTGTGGGTCGCACCGCGCTGGGGCGAACGGAGCATGATGCCGTATCTGGTGCGACTTTCCTCCGAGGCTTTGTGCGTTTCTAATGCGTCCCAACTACAGGGTGTGTGCAGTCTGATTGGCGGACTGAGCGTCAGCTGCACGCAAGGGCTGGGCGCGTGCATCGTCACCACCATCCGAGGCCAGAATCAGGTTTGTTGTGCTTTTGTCCCACTTATGCCGCTAGTATTGCTGACCGCGTGCGGCGCGTAGTTCAAGAATTGGTTCATTTATTTCTTGCTGATTTTCGTGATCATGACGCTATGTAAGTGTGGCATAATATTATGAGCGCAGTTGTTAAGCAACCCTTCAGTGACCGAGATATATTATCTCAACGTCGCTTTAGCAAAGTTCAACACGGGTGAGTCCACTGCTGTTTTCTGATCTAAACATCCGCTGATTTTCTCCCTTCCAGCGATGGGTGAGTATTTGATTTTTGAATTTCTACGCGAGCTGAATGCTTTATCCTAAACTTCCAGTTACACCGACGTACTATGTTACCTGTAAGCGCAGTTGCCGATGTTGTGCAGTTTTCTTCTTGCTCATGGCATACGATATGGAAATTGTCAGTCACATTTTGCACGCTTGTGACATCCATTGTAAGTGCTCATTATTCTCTATGATTTTGCCTTTACATCTGCATCTCCAAGATATTTCTCGCCTTCATTTCGCAGCAGACCTCTCCGTAGGCTCATACATTTTTTTTTCTAGATCTTGTACCAGGGTCTCAAAGCAAGCGCGTCGCAGATCATAACAGTTGTCCTAGCGTTCGCTGTGATTTGCACTGGGATCATCATCCTGCAGATGACGAAGGTTGATCCACGCAGTCTAGCCAACGTAAGCTCGATATCGAAGCTTTTTTTTAAATCCTAAAAACACTAACTTTCCTATTTCAGGTGGACGAACGAACTACGCTACTTCTAGAAGCTGCAAGACAAGAAGTGGACCCCACGCTGCACAATCAGTCGAATTCCAACGTGTCGCCTCGACCATACGTTCTCGCAGGTCAAACCTCTCCCGTATGCGGACCACCAGCACGCAAAGCGGGTCGTCAGATCCCACGCCTGAGCAGCCCAACGCGGAGTCTGCACAAATTCTCGAAGACGGCAGCACTCCGAGTGACATCGACTCAGAGATCGACTTCGCAGAAGAGAAGCGTGCGATCGTGGCGAAAACCGAGGAGCCGGGCATCGATTCTTTGCGGGGTACATTTGGCGCGATAGGCACCATCATCCGGGCTCGGCGGCGGGCAACCGCGCTCTCTGCTGCAAGTGCGACGCGCAGCCGATTCTCCAACGCTTCTAGCATACACAGCCACGATGCTCTCCGGAACGTCAGCACGCGAGAAAGCAACGTTGGGCGCGTCAGTTTCGTGCGAGCGCTCAGCTCGCGGCGGGCCGATACCGCGAGTATTGCAGGAAGCGTGCTTCGACTGGGCGGCGCGATGCTCTCCGGCATTTCTGCAGATTCAGATGTGGAGAAGGGGGACTCCAAGGAGATGGCGGTGGTGTCCATGGCAGAAGCCGACGATGCACCGCGAGCGTTTGTGCGACACCAAGAGTCCGGTTCTTCGCAGGCGCTTCCCATGGTTGACGACCATCCACGGCCGGCGCGCTTTTTGAGCAGCGGGGAAGTTGTCTCCTCGCCCCTGATGACGCCTGCATCTAGGCGCAGAGGATCCATTGTGCGGTTCGAAAACGCCCAGCGGGCCCAAGTTGCAGCTGCGCATAACGTCTTGGCGGATGGGATGGATACGGCTATGCCGCATGTGGGAGATAGTCGAGATGTGGCAATGGAACGAGCGCGGACTATGCCTGTTGTATTCACGGCTGCTGACAGAAGACGGGCAGAAGACTTGTTGAAGTCGGGAGAAGGACCTGCGGCGTAGGCTGTCCCATCGGTACGATTATGATATTTATGTATTCACGAGTATAACGTTAATGATGCCTATCCATCGAGTACTTATGATACCATTCGCCAGTGTATACCATTTTTCATGGTCTGTTGTCTTGCAGCTTGGATAATGAAACACGCGCAGTGTGCACTCGCCTGTGCACTCCTGTTTTGGAAGGTCCTGTGAGTGCTAGATCACTGAGATCACGTCTTCGAGTTGATCTGCCAAGAGCCGCACAAATGAATGGTGCGAGTTGTGCGATTTCTGATTGGTCTATTGTGCCTAACTCTGCTGCAGAGCGCTGAGGCAACGAGACCCGGAGTCGGTGCTTTCATACATACATACATGGATACATGAAACTGCGCAATTCCTGTGCGGTCGGGTCCTCACTGCTGGCTTTGAACCGGCGTCGAATCGTGGTCACGAGCGCAGCGATCTGCATGTCTGCGTGGTCTGGATACTCCGGTCTGAACAAGCTATCGCCGCGGGTGAGACTTTTTTGGATAAATATACGTGAGAGTAATGTGCAGCAGACATATCAGTCGAAGACCTTGCAAGCGGTCGATCCTCGTCATATTGCCCCTTGAACGCCGCTTGGTCCTCCCCGCCCATTATGGTAGCCATGCTGGGCGCTCCGCGTCTTGGTCCACCGTAACAGTGAACTGCATACACGTGCGCAGGGGACCAATCGTAGCTAAGCTCGAGGCAGAAGTTGTCGCCCGAGCGCTGCGTTTTCGCTAGCCAGTACGTTAAAATTATCAAAGACAGTTCGCGCATTTTCTGCGTCGCCGGCCTTCTCCATCATGATACCTCGTACGTTTCCCGCATTCCACACATTTCATCCAAGGATCGGTTCTCAAGTTGTCCAAGGACCAGTGGCATGGGCCCGTGGTCAACGGTGAATACCACCAAGTTTGTCTTCATGACCTGAAGTCGCCATAAATCAGCATCCTAAGATAGATACAATGTTATTCCAGGCAGGGCAGAGACGAGACCTGTGCTCATCTAATTCTTGATGTATTAGAAGGCTCGATCGCTCGGTCCACGCAAGCGGATAGCAATGTCCCTATGGTCGCATCGCGTGGAGGCCGACAATGCATACGAATGGTTAGCATGAATCAATAACCTCGCGGCTGATGACCTTGGACGTCGGTAACACGCCGGCACGGTGGAGCAGGCACGTCATGCGTAGCGTTTACAGTTGGTCACCAGAGTACGGGATTCATACACCTAAAGCGGGGAAGTCTCGTAGATTCACAGCAAATCTAGCCCAACCCATGTGACCACGCGGAAACGGTGGCGGGGTATTGGATTAGAACCTGGAAGTTCTAGGAACAAGGTCCCATGATTATGAGCGTGTATACTGCGCCTTCGGCCAAAAGTGCTTGAACCGAGAAATACCAACGTTGTATTTACATCTAAAGACATGAAAAAGAGTGAATGATACTGCGAACATAGCCGAGGACAATTCGTGATTTATTACCTGAGTATATCAAGAAGGATGGTCTTTCACCGCGTCAATTATTGCTTGAGCATAAGATAAGACCGTTTTCCCAAGTCTTGAGCATAATCCTACGCGACGCGAAGACAAATGATCAGACCGCACGCTCGGGGTATAGTTAAAATGAAAGGCTCCTTCGTTCTATTTCGTATCAAGACACGAGTTCGACGTGCCTTTGCGCGAAAATCACTTGTTCATGAACGTCACCTTATCGCTGAGATATGAACGTCACGAGGTAATGAGAACTAAGTTTTGTGAAGGAAGACTAGATATGCAGACGTATTCCAAATAGCTTTGACATCCGTGGCTGTCGGAAACGCATTAACTGAAATGCCTGTCTACAACTGGTTGCACGCGACCGCACGCGCCCAGGCCAGGTGGTGGATTGATAACAAAAAGATGGACAGCAGAGAAGTCGTCTCGTTGAAGCGAAACGTGGGGATCGCTGTCATGGACCTGTCGAGCCCGCTACCGGCGCCGGCGAAGGAAATATGTCACTGAGTGACTGGAGAAGCCATAAGTCAGTTCTCACCACACGTAAGCGGACGCAAAGATACCACGACAGCCCGCTTCTGAACGACTCTCAATAGAGGGGCGCAAAAATCCTCCGCACATATCTCGGCACGAACCCAGCTGAATGAGTGGACCATATGCATGCACTTTGACAGCGCTCCAAATCGCATCAGTCTACATCCACGCGCACCACATCTGCGTCCGACACACGCAATGCTGATATTAGTTGAAGCTTACCTTCGACCCTGATTGATGATTGGTGAAGAGTCGCGCGTCCAGCTCCGAATCCTTCGGGAGGAGCGAAGCGCGATAGGCACTGCCAAAGAAGGCAATATGTGAACGACAGACATGTGTGACACAAGATGTCATCCGAGCGCCGTGCGATGGAGACTTTTGCAGCGCGTTTGACTCGCCCAATGGTCGACCAGCAAAGTTCACCGCCAAGGTCGCGTTTTGTTGCTCGGATCTTGGGATGGAGGGCGCCGTATCAACAGCCATGTGTGAAGTTAACGTCTGGTGTTTGAGCAAACTCTGTTTCTAGATATATGTAACCGATTCAACATCGAATGAGCACATCATAGCTATCGGTTGATAACAGAAAGACGTCCGCCGATACGGATGTCTCCGTAGCTTTTGCGGACGGTACCCACATGACACGGTTTTCATGAGTGCGAATAGGAGCAATGGAAATGGATCATTACCGCATGGCGCAGACCCTTCGGCGCTATGACGCGCTTACCAGCGATAGCAGAGACGATGTGACTCGGTTTCGAATTTGATGAGAACTCCGAAGGGGCAAGCCGCACAATCCACGAACCTTAGCCAAAATGCAGGAGCAATTGGGCACAGATACGATTTGCACCGGCCAGAAATGCCTATACATCGCCGTGCGAGACATCGTGGAATCTAGACAACGGAAATATGAGTTTCTGGCGAGGCGTAACGCCCCCGGGACCACTATAGAGCTATTCACGTCAGGAATCACGATATTATTAGTGAACGTGCATCACCGTGGTTTCTGGACGTTCTGTATATCACCACTGGCTAAAAAAAGTGTCATGAAGAATAAGATATCGTATCAGAATGCGACGTACCGTTTTATGATAGCGCAAGGTAGTCAACATAAGAATGTCTCACATGTAGCGCGAACGAACGGGACGTTAGATTGCATTGTAACGAGTCTGCACCGGGAATCATGACTTCCAGCACGCCTTCCAATTGACTAGTAAAATGAACTACGAGATGAACCGGCCTCCGCGGGGATACCTCGGGCCCGTGCGTAAAAAATCCACAATGGTGCAAGAGGCCGAATGTGACAATCAGTCGAAGAGCCCGGAAATTAAGCTGCTCTGTGGCTCTAGACAACACCCACGCGACCGATGAGCGATGCCGGAATTGGCGGCAAAATTAGCGCGCCGCGCATTTTCGAGAGTCCCAGCGGATATTAAGCACGCATTTCCTACACGCAGCATGCAGTGTGCATTCCGGACAAAGATATGCCGGGGAGTCGACGCATAACGGTAACCGCGGAGTGAGATAAGCGATTATCGACCGAGTTCGTGCAAATGATTTTTTTATCATGGCGTGAGATACCGCAAGTCCAGACGCGAGAATTAGGGACGTAAGCAAAATGCACCTGCATTCTCAATTTCGTTTTATGGGCCTTCCTCCACGTGTGATGGACTCTTGTTGTGGGTCGTTGCTTCATCAGAACGTGAACTGAGGCATCATGGTCACTCCTGTACTGACTATATGCGTAGCGAATGGAATCACATACCATGACAAATGCACTGGCACGACTGCCTGTTGCAGCGCAGATAAACCGGGGGCTGTAAAATGCTTAGAACGGCTCCCGAGATCATTTGCCAGTACGCAATAGCGCTTGTGCGATCTAACCGATTTGCCCTACGCAAAAAATCTTGATCAATGTCGCGAGGTTTGGCGCTAGAATGTAATCATGAGACCGACCTAGATCTTGTTCACCGCACATGTTACAGAAGCCTATGTGTCGGACTGCGCACAGACAATGTCGCCACGGACTTCGATTGCGACTCGCCGGCTCCGAACCTTCGCATCAGCGCAATATTGGAACTCCGATTTTCTATCTAGCAGGTCCTGCGATAGTCACGAGTGCGTCGGATAATGGGTGTGAGGGTATGTCAGAACTTGTCTCGAAGGCAGGACTAAGCGTTTCGGACCAGGGTATGCAACGGCGGGGTAGCATTGACGATGGTAGAAGAGTTGGCTGGAATGAGGCTGTCAGCGGTGGAGCTCCGAGATTGCCTTTTGCGGACTTGATCATAGTATCTTCAGTTGTTGCCGAGGTGCGACCCTAAGAAAAAGATTCGGTAATGATGAGATGGCTTTAGTCGCATGTTCGAAAATAGTATCACTACTCGAGGAGTGCCTGGGAGCTTCCCATCTAGTAGCTCTCGCTCCCCCGTGTCGGCGGCGGAAGTGGGGTTTGCTCCATAGATACGGGATCGCCAGGCAGGGACACGTAGCCGACGGTAGGGGGATCTGTTGGGTCAGGTCCAGTGAATCGAGGTTCTACATGAGCATCGAGACGTACGTACGTAAGGGCCGTTCGGGTGGAGGTTAGAGAGATCTATTCAGGTGAAGCTCAGGGCAGGATCTTGGGAGAGACAGATCTTGCAGGCGCAGATCAGCGCATGTATGCAAAGACGCGTGCATACATGGAGTTAGAAAGATGTTATTTGTGTTGGAAAGACATTTTGTGTCGACAATGGGCAGTCTTGGAGGAGGAAAGTGGATTCGAGAAGCGGCAGGTACATGGTGAGGACAAGTCGAGCCTTGAAATGACCTAAAAAAACTCTTGTATTGAATGACGATCCTTGCATTGATTTATATTGAAAGCCCTGTAGTGAACACAACTGTTGGCGTTGAAGCAGAGAGCAAAGCTCGCGAGGAAGCTGCGATGATCGCGAACGTTGGGATGCAAGTGATCAGTCACGTGCTTAAAACAGAAATAGGATGAAGAGGAAGCGCAGCGGTACAAGGTAAGAATTTCCTCCAGATGCTCCCGCGACGCCAGCCAGCAAAAAGCAGCAGACCAGGGTGCGCAGGGTTGACGTGGACTGGGCATCACGCGCGTCAGGCGAATGTCCAAAAGAGGGAATTTCGGGAGTACGCC